>DWDW01000082.1:0-18977 GCA_018245635.1 Mimoniades versicolor eupheme | reverse complement strand
AATCGCAACACATTCCTTCACGCCTATTTATTTACGATATACATGAATTTAATATGGCTGACAAAATCATTGCATCGCGTTACTGTTACTTGGTAACGAGACGAATAATAAATTGTTGATACAATTTTACAAATTTAACATTTATGTGCCGCTGACCCAGTTACGGCATGGTGCCGCAAAAGCGGGCGCCGCTTGGCCAACAGAAGAGAGCGTGGGTGCAACGGACAAAAAACAATCAATCGCATTAAAAAATAATAATTTTGAATTTCGAATATCATTCTATAATTGCAATTGGCAATCACTTTAAAATCTGTACGCACCAATGACAAACATTTCAACTCGTTGACAAGATGTTTAATCTGAACGAACAAAACATTTAATAGAAGCCATAACAGGACATCATAGACTGTGAGGAAAAGTGGGCATAATATCAGAATTGATGCCTGTTGTTCATCCAATTACGAAGTGTACCTACCATCTTTTTGGTCTTCTTATGATCTCACATGAAAGCTGATTACTGAGATATTGTTATTGACAATAAACTCACCTGTCTAGACCAAATAAATAAGGTGGTGTTATGTGATGGGGACGTCCGAAGTCTCCGAAACCGGCGTGCATGAATGAAGAGAGTGATGAATGTGGACGAAGCACGACAGGTGAGTAAGAATAGAGACATTTGGCACTCTGTGCTCTCCTGCCTACCCCGCAAGGGACCTGGCTTGAAGATATGTATGTATATATGACAATAAACTCACCTCCTATTCCATAAGATCCAAAACATAACTGGTATAACATGTTAATAACACACTCATTTGCTTGACTACTTCGGGCAAATACAGGCGTGTTTTTATGTTACCTTATATTGTTACTCCATAGCCATACTATTTTATATTAGACATTATCGTGAAGAAATTAGCATCTAAACTAATCATTAGTAGTACATAAGATGAGAGTTTATGCAACAACTCATTCGTGGAAACATTGGCACGTGTTCAAAGCAATCAATTATTCTTATTACTAAACACAATGCAGCTGTCCATAATTATAATTATACTTTGACATGTTTCGACAATCGATAACAATATTCATCCCTGGCCGACGCAACTATGTACATGCGATGACTTCATTTTTTTGGATCACTCTTATCCAAAAAAATGAAGTCACTCTTTTCCTGACTTTTCTCTAGACTGCCTCGTGGGTCGTGTTGGTTGCAAGCGCGACTTTCGATCTGGTTCAAATCCCGAGTCGAACACTATTGGATTTTTCTAATTTATATTTGGAAATGTGCCCGGCATAATATGGCAATATCTCACCATATATTCCATAGTGATAGGTACATGTAACCGGTGTCTTCTCTTTTTTTATTTATTTTTATATAGTGGGACGCACAATGAAGTAACAAAAACCTTTATAACAGGCAATTTTTACTATGGTACGACTTAGTCAATAATGAAATATTTTCCTGGTTAATCATCATTGGTAAATTCATCTGTAAGACATAATTATATGTATAAAAAATTGAACAATAACAAAATATTATAATTATAATAGAACTAATAAACATAAAGGTGGGCAATCCGTTTTTTGAAATCCGTCAAATCTTTTAAAATGGTGACAATTCAGCATCACTTTGCATCAATGTTCACAGTCCGTAGCATAACGGCAGAGGGAGTGAGAATAAACATTGAATTTATGAGAGTGGGAGTCGAAGAGGGTTCTTAGCTGTGACCTACAAGGCACCCCAGGGGAATCCGTAAATGTGAATTAATTTTTAAAATACGCTAAAAACCAACGATTATTGAAGTATATTATAAAGATAACAGAGTATCCCTGTCCAGTTGGATTCGGTATTATTGGAGACGTTTGGCAAAACATTCAATGACAAAACATACCAAAAAAAGTGGGAAAACATTCTTAAGCGAATGCAAGGAAAAGAAGAGTTTCCAGCTGAATATTGCTTAGATATGAGCAATCCATGATAAAATGTTTTCGCCGGTCATCCGTAAAATTTGTACATCGTGCTAAAAAACAAACGTTAAAGAAAGCAACTAACCAAACTAAAATAACCAACCCAAACAAAAATCAAAAGAACCAAAATACTGTAACCACTTATACGTACCAAAGCACTCACTCATACGAATCGATGAATATTTCTATTTTATTATAAAATCTGTTCATTCACACAAATTTCCATGAATAAAGCAAGTTAAGAAGTTTATATGTATAATATATGCTAATACTCAATACTACAGAATGACAAAATAGAACCTCATGATATCATAATACACTGGTACCTATTCAAATGTTATTTTGTCATCCATTCGGTACTGCGGCACTGTCCACGTCCACATGTCGCGCCGACCACGGCCGACCCCAGCTACCAAAACTATATTTATCCCGCGGTAATTCATAATAAAGTGCAGACCTGTTAAATGGTCGGTAAGTAGGGCGAGTGGGGGACATTCGGGTAATGTGTAGCCAGATTACTGCCCTTGTATACGTTACCTAGTTATAATGTACATATCGTTTCGAAGTGAAAGGTTTAAATTTAAAATTATCACTAGTATCAAAATTACGTATTTTTTAATAAATTTTATAATATTTTCACGATTACTGCAGTCTGTAAACTGCTGTAAGCTGTAATCTGATTTGGCTTCAAAAATCTGCATGGAAATAAATAGGGTACTTTGTGATAACAACGACAATAAGTAATGAAAGCACTGACCATTAAGGATCAATACTAATCCACCGCATATCAGACTAACGTGATTGACTAACAATTAAATCAAACTAGAGGTCGGGTCATGCAGCAACTCTGGCAACATTTGACGAGGTAGCGGCGACGGAGTGGAGCGACCGGTACACCACCCCAACCGTACCCTACCGCTAACCGACGCGGTACCCCTTTCACCCGTGCGCGATATATCGCATGAATCACGCGCACCGAGGTCGGAGGTGAACTTTATTACGCTGCAAATCTGTACACGAGCAATTATTAAACGTAATCGATATTAGGAGTGCGATATTTCTTCACTGCAAATTACTTAGAATTTTTGAAGAACAAATGTCTAAGTAACATCACGCCCATAATCCCCAAGGAGGTAATAAGAAGAGTGTAAAACACCTCCACGTTTCACCAGTTTCCCACAGTTATATCCCAGTATAGAATGTATGAGTCTATTGCCAAACAACGGGCACATATCCAGACTCCAAACCACTACTAGAAAATCTAAGTCAAAATTATTCAAGAGAGCCCGACCGACCCGAACACGACAAACAAGGCAGTCATTATGACACCAACAAATGTCTATTGGCTGTTTCTAATTCATTACAAACTTAGAATTTGCTTATCACGTGCATTTATTATTCATTTTTCTTACAATAAATACATAGTTCATTCAATAACGTCCACGCCTCCTTTCAATCACTTAAAACGGTCAAAAAGTCTATTATGAACCTATACTTTAAATGTTGAACATGGATTTGTTTGGGTAATTTAGAGTCTACATAGTGAACTTAATCGTTTATTCCGAATTACATTTATTTGTAACCGACGGACTTATATAGGACAGAGCGAGCGTGGTCACCGCGGCGTCTTTTGTAACAATTTAATGAGAATTCTCAGTGAACAGAAATATTTGAGCCCCTTCGTCACACGCTTTTGAAGGACTCGTTTGGTGAATAAATAGAGTAAGAAGGGATCAAAGCAACTCGCACGGGCTCGACATACAGAAAAGTCAAACAAAGGGAGGAATGTCTGGCAGATGCAGGTGTTTACCGTGTAGGACAAATATTACGATGTTGGAGTCCAGTGTTTCTTTGGCGATTATCCAACACCGTAGTGATAACGCTACAGTCAACCTTAGTTTAAAGCTCGGCCCCAAATGTTGCTTCGGTCATTATTATTATATCACCACACCAGGACCCTTACGGAGTGGGCAGAGAGCACTGACCGCCAAACATCTTGTATCCTTATAGACCTGCCACATTTCTTCTACATTTATCGTTAAAAACTTACGGTAAACGGAATATTTAGAACCTAAAATATTCTATTACCAAGAGTTATTGATTTTTGTTGTTGAAATTTTGTTTTTTCATATTTATTATTTAATACATTTACATAATATAGAACTATTGAGATATTTAAAATATTAATGTACAGAAATTACAACTACATATAACATGTATAATCTAAAATTATTTTAAAATAATATTCAATAAAACCACATTATCCTGTTCTTATTCCCAAACTGTTTGGCGTCGATGCAAAATGTTCTACAACAAGCACATAACGTTAAAAATATCACCACATACATACATGCATAATGTTAATCGAACACTCTAGAAAAATAATCCCAACGGCTATTTCTTTATAACCATGGCACTACCCCGTGTATTATCGAACGGTATAAAGAAACAACTCCAAACATTATTTGGGAGGTGAAGCTCTCCTATGCAAATACGTCGAGTATAACGGCGGGCCCTATAGTATTCGATTGTTGATAAGTCCGGGTCGGCGACCCCGCGCGCACGACTCGCAGAGATTCGCTCAAATCTACGCGATCGCCGACGGGTGGAATTGAATAGGCGTTTTTCTGTACAAATTTCACGGTGCACGGACGTTTCGCGGTTGTCGCTAACTAAATATTATCCTCGTAATGTGTATATTGTTAATCTTATTTTGCTACTCAATACCTAGAGAGCTGTATAGTAGAATGGGCTAAGGTCAAGCACACAAAAAATATAGGTTTTAAGCAACAAACTAGAATATATTTTATCTATTATTGTCTGATATGTTGTTAAACGACAGTATTTCAGAAATAAGTTGGACCGTTGTATAGCAATTTAAAGTGAATGTTGTTATCTATTCAATTTACCTACTTCACTACCTATACTACAATAAACATCACTTGCATACAAAAACTAATAAACATTTAAACGATATCATCGTATATTCTACCTTATAGAACTTTACATCCTCTCCATATGCATTGTAATTGATTTCCCTAAAAATACTATTACCTACCTACCTACACATTATTCACCGACTCTCGGACATAGTTGATTATTTAAATGTAAATTGTAATTTATTGAAAAATATATAAATTACTTATTTTATTTTCAAACTGAAAAGCTCATAGCACAAGTATTATCGGTGATCGACGATTCAACAAGAAAAAATATGGGATGGGAGATCAGAAGGACGATACTTTTCAAAACAATACTTTTACAAACAGTATAGTAGAGTAAAAGGAATGTTTTAAACAGGTCACGTTCATTGCTTTTCGAAAACAAAATTGAACCGAGTACGTTTTGATACAGTTGCGGCGCGTGGAGTCGCGGGCGAGAGCCCTTTGTTCTGTCAACCATCGCTCACTATTTTAATTATATGTACTTGAGCCGTGCCTCATTCACGGTTTCTGTGTAAACAAAACGATAATCGACACGCCCGCCATATTCAACATCACCGCCTGCTCTGAACCCTATTGATAATATTATAAATAAAGTAGCAGCTATTCTCGGAACAAGTATATTAACTTTAATGATAAGCTCGAGACGCACTTTAAATTATGTTTCAAAAATACTAGGAATTTGAAACCGAATGGCGCACGAGTAGGTACCTATTCGAAGTATTCAAAGCAATTGCGCTCACTAAGCGTATTTTGGATAGCTGTCCAATATAAGTTGACACCTAAAAGCTATTCATTTGTTGTATTCGTGTTGAATGCGGTTCTCGCCGAGGTCCACGCAACATTGGTAACTGGATACCCCGTTCACACTGGCGTACGGTTGCGATCGGGGGCCCTACGAGGAAACCACGGCCCATATAGATAAGGCAACCGCATAGTGCAAACAAAACTATTTACCTAGCACGGCATATGAGACATTTTTTATACAGCTCACGGCTATCGCTTGTCCGTGCTCGTATTACATTACTTAGTTATCACACGTCAACTACATTCTTATTAGAGGGTGTCTTGTTATCAGTAATGACAGAAAAAAAAGATTTAGGGAAATATTTCACCAACATTACATTGAAGCACCTACTACAGAGAGTAGTGTTTTAATAAAAATAAAAAACAGCAATGGCGCAAAGTAACAACTTACAAATCATCGCCGATTGAGTTATTCCTACAGACATTCCAACGTCTAAATAAGACAACCTTAGTAACAGCGGGGTCGACCAGTCTGCGTTCTATAAACGACGTTATGGAGTCAAACGTACGTTTTGACCTCAAACGAAACGTAACAGCGGGTCTCACGCAGCGGCACGGGCCGCCTCGGCAGCCACGCACGCACGTCGCTCGCTCTCTCGGACTCGGAATAACAATCGCACCGTGGGAAACTGCCGCTGAACTATACAATTATGAAACGCCTACCGCCAATATGTCGGAGGACGTCTCACCTGAAGCTAAATCACTCCACTTAACGCGACCGCACAAACAACAATAAGAACGTGTGAAATGGTAACTGTTGTTACATCAGCACGTATACTATTGTCGTACTACGAATTGATGTAAATATATATTCTGACAGTGGTCTTTAAATAGCTCACTTTGCTTTCAAAGTTTCACGTCCCCCAAAACAATGTTTCAAAGCTCTTCTGCCAATCAGCATGAACTCTTTTTTTCCATTGAAACCAATACTAATAGACCAATGTACATATCAATTAAAGCCACTTTTTTCTTCACAGTTGCATTTTCATTCTGGAAAATTAAAATCAATTACACAGTTCCAGGTAGGGCCGGTAAAAACACTTGCACGTTTATGACCTACTTGGTAAAAACACTTGCAAGTAAAAACACTCAAAGTAAGTCATATGACCTACTTTAAGAGTTCAAAGTCAGCAATTATTTCTTCATTTATAGCAGTTTAACTACATTTTAATTTGGTGGACTATCAGTACTGAATGACATTGGAAGAAATATTACATCAACCATTTGATATATATATACTAAGACACTTTGATTTTTTTTTAACGTACCAGTAGTACTTTCACAGTTGAAACCAAAAACAAGTATTCTAATATAAAAAACGGTTTATTGAATACATTGATTATATTCAAAATCATCTATTTTACATAAGTTAATATGCTCAGATAAATACAATTATAATGAGAAAGTTACCAAGTGACTTAAAAAATAACTTAAGAGTGTTACTTTAAAAGTAAACCAAAATTAGTAATCATTTTTTTTTTACTGAAAATAGTAGACAACAAGCAGGCACTAATAATAATCAATAATGGTCATTGCCTGCTCATTTGCTAATAGTTCACTCTCAATCAATCAAATAATATGTAATTCTTATTTGAAATTTGACATACAAATTGCTACTTCTAGTAAACATATCACATAGTAGCCTCTATCTAGTATTAATAAGTACATATAAAAAAAGAAAAGTTCTTATGGCACTCATGCATTCATATTTTTCAAAATATTTTAACCTTAATATAAAGTGTTTGCTGAGCAATAGCTATAATTGTGTACAATTTTGATGTAATTTACATATTAATTTGAATTTAATATATCCATTATGGATATCACTAATACAATAAGACAATTATTTAACTACAATTAACTATATTGAATGGAACTATGTGTGAATTTATAAGTTTTTCATTAATTTATTATAACATCATCCGAACTATGTCGATTTGGATTTACAAAGAAGGGTATTTTTATGTGCTCCTGCCACGTAAATTATAATTTATTGCAGAGCTTCAGTGTAGATCTGTAAAGTAATATGATACCATACAGAAGAGGTTTTTCAATAGTCCAATGTTTTTCAATGATTATGTGTTGCTATCCAGGTACTAGAAAATAGAATTGACTTGTAAAAATGTGATTTATATGATCTATGCACATATACAAATTATATTTAATGAAAAAAAAACTAAAATTTCACTCTCACAACATATTTAAGTAGGATCTCAGGATTAAGTGTAACCAAGATTATGACAAGGTTTATAGTAAGAAATTCTTCAAAGGTTTTGGGTTAGAAAGTAATCTTAATAATACCTACATGATAAAATTCATCATAGTATTTTAAAACCCTACATCACATATCATATTATCAATTTAAAGAGAGCTGATACTGTTTACCATTTAACTTATTGCTATAAAATTTATGGTACAAGGTACAGAAACATTCATGTTTAAACAGTCTCCATTAATGTTAAGTAACATTCGTTAGCATTTCAATTACTAATTATTAATAAAATCAGATCCGGCCTCAATTATATAATGACCTCAATTATTTAACATTCAACACAAATGTAAATCAACATAAGCACAAGTTAAAATTGTTTTTTGCTACAAGTAGAAATTTGTAGCTCACAGTATTCGATACTAAGCAGTTGCTATGGTTTCCTAGATACCTATGTCCAATTTTGAATAGGACTTATTCTATCCTGGGTGTAACAAGTAAAAGAAATGAATATTCATAGACACTATGTTGGAACACCTTATGTTTCAGTGTATCTGCTAACCACCTATGCAAATATTTTTAATGTAGCAATACTCATTAAGCATAAATCTTAAAGTGAAGCTAACACATAAGGCAATTAACATTTTTTTAATTGAAGCTGAATTCACAATGTATTTCTACTGCATAGAAAAACATTTTCAAGTAACAATATTATGATTCACTTTACATGTTAATAAAGTTTATTCACTTTAGAGGAGCACAGACTGTGTTTGAGTTTTTTTAGGAATGTCTATCAATAAAATTGTGACATAATAAATGAAAAAATTATAATTGTGAAAAAGCAAAATAGATAGGTATGTGGAGAGAATTACTGTTGGTATGTCCATTGGGATTTACTCTTATCATTCAAGTACCATATCAGGAACATTCACATATAATCAGTTAGTGGTGACATGATAATACATTCCTGAGGATTTCATGCTGATAACATCAGTGCTCAGAGCCTATTTGTGTAAATGCCATAATATGTCACATGTGTATGAAAACTAACATTACCAAAACATGAATGACATGACAATAAAAAAACTTTAACGGCACATTAGAACAAACCTGAATGAAACAATTATTTCGATAATCAATGAAATGTAAAGGAATGTGTACTATTTATTACACGATAGCGTCTGATAGCAAATTTGTAAGCCTTTTGGCTTTCAAGCACAGAGATAGGAACGTAGATTTTTATATTTTTTATTAAAAATATTACTACATTCATGTATAAAAGTTGCAAAAGTTTGATAAACAATGTTGACTCGTGACAAACATTAAAACTTAACGTGTCACTATAACTAAAGTAATTTACAAGGCACTCACCTCACTGAAGGCCATCACTCCGGCCGGAGCTGCTTGCCAGTTCGACCTTTTAATTTCCTTTATCACGATCTATCAAAACAAATAGTTCAAGCTTTTGTTTCCCAACATTGAAAACAGTCTTGATGTATAGCATCCCCACGGCACAAATACATCTGAACTCGGTAACTTCACTCACTGCGCAACATCAAAATTTTAATACTAAAACGAAAACACCTGACCGAACCACAAATCACTGAAAAAAACCAACATTCCTCAGGTGGGATAGATGCACATCTGAGTATAATAGTTATCTTTTATTTTTTATTGTTAAAATCACTTTAACACTAGTTTCTGACGCATAGACGAATATTTAGATCGCTAGCTCATTACGAAACAAAAGTTCGAAAACGATGACATCAAATGTATGTTGAAGTAACACGGAACGGACAATCAACCGGAGATGAACTCGCCATCTTGCTTTCATGTCACAAACAGTATTGGCAACATACAGAATTGAACTAATGTCAAATGCGTCACACGCCAACATGGCTGACAACTTAATAAGCGTATTCGTCTGAAGTTTGCCGCATGCAACTTAAAACCACGTGAAGTGATAACTCGCTACTGTTTTTTAATTAAAATTTATTTAAATACATAAACCATACGGAATGTCAAACGATTCAGAAACAAGCATTACAAGTAAATTCATTATTTGATTTTATTGAAAATCAACATTAGTTTATCGTCATAGATTACGGCAAAAGGAGAAAGAGATACAAAAACGGAGTGTTTGTTTCGTAGTTCGTACTGTTATTTGGAATTTGAAACTGGAACGGTTACGTCACAACTGTTACGGCAATGATAAACTAGTTTGCTGTTAAATATTTGATGAGTGTTTATAGTTTATAGTTTATACACATTATTACAGTCACAGGACCACAAGGACTTGTGGTATAATTATTAAAATTGTATTGTTAAATGTTTTGCGAGTGTTACATGTTATTAAGTATGTAACGGCTTAACTAAAGTTTTTTAACTTAACTGTTTTTTTTTGGGATGGCCTAACAAGTTTCAGCCGATACGGGATTCTTCTTTATGAGCTCCCACTGAAGTGTTGAAAAATAGAAACTAGTTTTTTATGATCACTTATGCAATACTACTCATATTTACAATATTATTACTTACGATTTGGAACATACCTACGTGTTCAATTCAGTTCAATTACTAACATAATAATTTCGTTTATATTGTTATTTTTGCCTTGATATTGGTATAACCTCACGCTTGGTTTCCCGAAGGGGTAGGCAAAGGAGTTTAGTACATTTCTACGTTTTCATGTTATTAATATTGAAAAGTATTAATATTTCTTTTTTTGTAAATTTATTGTACCAAGGACTTTTATTATACACAATTAGCAGGTTGATTTATATTACGGTTTTGCCGAAAACCCGTTTTAAATATGGCTAGCAGCATAAAACTAATATGGTCACGTGTCTCCTTATTTTAGGTAAATATCTAGCTTTAGACTCGGGTTGGACGATGAAGAGTAAATCAACGGAGAAGTTATATATTGTATAATATTAATAGATTGTCAAGTTTAGACATAAGAATGCGACATGAATACATATTGATTCCTGGTTAATATATTTTAGCCAAGACTACGTTAGGTAACTTGGGTATCTTATGAACTTTGCATGACAGATTGTACCAAGTATCAATGACACTACATTGCTTTCGTTTTACTTAAAGTTTATTATAGGTATAAAGAAATTAAAAACGTAACATCACGCCCATAATCCACTAAGAGGTAGGCAGGTAGGAAGACGATTATGTCCCACTATAGAATAGGGATGAGACTATTGTCATACTCCGGGCACAAATACAGACGCCGGACCCCTGCTGACAATCAAAGTTAGAAAAATCCAATACTACCTGACCCGGGATTTCAATCCAATACCTCTCGATCATTAATCAAAACGGTAGGTACCTGTAGCTCCTATTACATTATTAAAAAATTTGCTTTGCTTTGCGATCTTAGCTCGCCACTAAATCAGTGCATAATGACCTGTTTAAATATTTTTTATTCCTGACTATTGTTAATAAACTCTTTTTCATAGACTTTTCAAAAACTGACATTTCATACAAAGGCTTTTGTGACAAGACATTATTGTTCTGTAAGAAATCGTCAGACTAAATGAGATGTCATAATAAATTTTTTGTAGTCCAAATTACACCAGTAATCATAATCATAATTTTATGGACCTTATTCGTGTTCATTTCAACCTAGTTTACTGATCACTGACCTGGTTACGAACGTACGTTGGGTAAGAGTAATTTAGGTTTATTAATTTCCGCATACATTCTGCACGGTTTGCGAAGGACGTGCTTAAGCTATGACGTCATCCAGATGGTGCCAGGCAGGGACGCGCGCGGAGCCCCAATGATAGTTCGAAACCCCAAAGTAGGTTAAACTAAAGTAGGTTATTGCACTGGTGTAATCTGCTGCCTATTTCCCAACCAGTTTATCTTCGACCTTCGTACCGTGCAGATGTCTTTCGTAACATAAAACTGAAAATGCTGGTGACGTTCGATATAGACAACTGTTGCAGGTATTCGAAGAGTGTGAAGCGAGGCTCATGGCTGTAACTATGGATCTGGAGGAGAGTGTGTCAGACTCGAAACTGCATAAAGAGAGTATTGTTAAGAAAGACCTACGGCCATCCAGCGCAATTTCATTTTCCAAATCTGAACATGCACCAGGTTGGTTGAATATTACATTGGACTAGTGCCCCGAAATTTAAGATCAACTTATTCAAATTTTTATGAAGGCAACTTAAAATATAGGAATTTATATGACGGTGTATCAAAAACATGTAATAGTTAATCATGTGTTATTTCGTTTGGTAAAAAAACATGAAGATGAATTAACCAATTACAAAATTGTTTCGCTATTTAACACAATTATAATGGTAGTATAAATTTGAAATAGTAACCTGTGTATATTATTTTATAGTAGAAACTACGTCGTCAATAGAACAACTTAAACAGTACAAGAGTTGGGTGAGCAATGAGAGATGGAATGAGCTGAAGAAGATAGCGGATACCGCTATGAGGGAGCGCAAGGTGTTCATGATAAAAGGTGGAGGATTTCCAGCGGTGCGACGAGCACTGCTCGAGAGAGGCTGGATCGAGAAGTATGAATCACACAAGGTATCCAATCAAATACAACCTGCTCCAATCCATCCAATCAAATACAAACTTCTCCTACTGTTAATATACTTGTCTATTGACATAATAATTTAAAGCATACTTCTGTATTTATATAAGAATATAAATCTAGTCTAATATAATCTTTCTCTAGTTACCTATGTCATTGTATTAGGTGGGCAACTGGTTGACAACTGATATCAGGTTTAATCTCACTGTGCACTGTTATATGTTGGAGGTCCGCCACCCGCCAATGAATGTGGACCCAAAGAAAGTATCCGGCAAGGAGCTGTCGAAAGTGGAAAGAATGATTCTGTACAAATTTATGGAACACCATTCGGTTGACTTTCTCTGGACGACCAAAAGAGATAAATACGACTGGCTTCTCAGCAATAAGGAGGTCATCATAAGCAGGTTACACAATGTATAAGTAGTCAATGTATTTATTGTTTTAAATTACATTTCTGTTGTATTCGATTCGTGTTGTAGTCCGTAAAATTTTGTGTTAATTTGTGTTTTTCATTAATATTCATTTTTTAGTTATATATTTTTGCTTTCAGATATTCCAGGTCCATATTTACAACTAAGGAAGGTTTGACCACCTCGTTGACCCAAATGCACTGGTATACTGAACCAGGGGTTGCTTTTACAAAATTTCCCAGATGCTACAACATACATAATTCCGATAGTCTTGATGAATTCATCGAAGACTTTAGAATAACTGCTTGTATCAGTATAATCAAGTGGTTATCGAATACCCTACAAGCAAACGGTGATCAAAATTTAGTAACAAATCACGGGAAAGTGCCATTCAGTGCTATAGAATTCGCAATAAATAGAATGAATGAACACGCCTATTTCTTCGCACACAAAGATATTGACGAAGAAGAAGATCAAGGGCAGCATGTTTGGGAACACGAGTGGGATCAATTTCTTACCCATCACTATCTTCTGGTACACGAAAAGGCTACATTTATGGAGGATAAAAATATTAATATCAAGTCTGTCAAACCATATTTTTATTTATATATTTTATATAACATATATATGTACTTTCAAAGTTTTAAGATAATCTCTTAGTGTCAACATAGGCTGTTTTAATTGCAGACAAATAATGATTTTAGTGATTTTTTTCAGACAATTGGAGAGGAGAGCGGCTAAAGTTCTAGCCACTGTAGCGAAATATGTGCCTCAGATAGACATGGACGGTGTTCTCAACATTTGGATTGTGAAGCCAGGAAACAAATGTCGTGGGAAAGGTATTCAGCTGATGAATAACATAAAGGACATCATAGGCCTTATTAACATTCCAGCTCAGAAAACAAGATACGTAGTGCAAAAATATATAGGTAACCATTATTGAACGAATTATGCGTATATGTAAATTAAGTTTATATGAAATTAGATAATTTGAAATTGTTCAAATTAATTCCAGAGAACCCGTTAGTAATTTACGACACAAAATTCGATATTCGCCAATGGTTTTTGATAACAAATTGCCAACCGCTAACTATCTGGATATACAAGTAAGAGAATTGAAAACTAGTTTATTTGCGTCGATTCGTAAATGACGCCGTTGACCCTTTGCATATGTATCGTTACAGAGACAGCTACCTCAGATTTAGCTCGCAGATCTTCAGCTTGTCGAATTATCACGAATCTGTTCACCTCACGAACAATGCGGTACAAACGAAGTACAAGAATAACGGCGATCGTGACAAAGCATTGCCCGATGAGAATATGTGGGACTGTCATACGTTTAAGGCTTACCTCAGGTAAATATGAATTAACTCACTCGTTGACATAAACTTAAATCATTTAATAATTAATTTGGATTTTGAAGACAGATAGGAAAATACGAACTATGGGATACTAAAATTTATCCTGGAATGAAACAATGCCTCATTGGAGCTATGTTGGCTTGCCAAGAGTCTATGGATAAAAGGCAAAATAGCTTTGAACTGTACGGCGCCGACTTCATGTTGACTGAAGACTTTACTCCCTGGCTTATTGAGATCAATTCAAGTCCTGATCTAGCGCCAACGACTTCCGTTACGGCTAGGCTTTGTCCGCAATGTCTCGAAGACGTCATCAAAGGCAAGTAAAGCACCAGAATTCATTGTTTGCTAAAATAAGAACAAAAAAAAATATATAAAAGACATCTAACACACATTTGTTTATCATCAGTTGTGCTCGACCGACGATATAATCCGGAGGCTGATACGGGAACATTCGAGCTAGCTTATAGACAAGTGATACCAAAAGCTCCAGCGTATCTCGGTTTATCGCTGTGCATAAATGGGAAACGGCTCATCAAGAAATCAAAAGAGAGAAAACACGAGCCGAGAAGCATCACCCCATTGGCACCACGTTTGCCGGCGGGTGACATTCCAGAAGCGGATCAACCAGTGCCTTCCGAATATAGCGGGCCTATCATAACCGATTTCCTTTCATGGTTGAACCCATATGACGCTCTACCGACAAATAAAGATGGTATCGTGTTAGGTTCTAAGGAAACCCTCACGGTACGCCAAGCCGTTACTGTAATAAAGTCTGGGATTACACTCAAAAACGCTACAAAAAAACGTAAAACGTCCGCGCTCTCTTTTCGGACACATCGAGGAAGACACGAGAAAAATACCGAAAGTAAACGACGTGTTGTGTCTCACTCGTGCTGTGGACCCGAAACAATCCAGTCCGTCAATCTCACCGGCAAGTACCGGACGGAATCGGCTCGCAAAGCGCAAAAACCTAAGACTGACAGGTCGGTCGGTAATAAACGGTGCTATATTGATCCCATTGAATGGGAACGAGAAACAGCCAGTATTCTCCGCTCCACAATTTCCGTTCAGAATAAAATTGCATGTCGTTCTGAAACTGTGGTGCCGATGAGGCAAACTAAATCGGGCATAGTGAATACTAATCATAAGCCGCTCTTGGAGCCGCTTACTTCGCGTAATTCTGACGATACAAACCCCGTTAAGAAGTTAAGCGCTATCGGCAAAAGTATTTGTAAGCTTCGAGATGAGAACAGAGCGAAACAAAAATCAATAACGTTTTCTAAGAGTTGCACGTCTATATATACTCCGTATCGTGTTGTCGTAACGCCTTTAAACGACGAACCGGCACATTCGATTTTCAAACGAAAAGCTCCCTCTTGATTAAATGCTGTTCATTATAAAACCCGTAATATGCTTTTGCTCTGTTTCTTGGTATTCAATCGATTACTGCTAATGAAAATATGTATTTTTTATATTTCTATTTTGAGCTTAATCAATCTATTTGTAATGATTTTTCTAAGCTTCTTCCTGCTCTAATCAGATATGTGTGTATAATATTTAAAATCTATTTTTCTTCCAAATTGTTGTTAACTTCATATTCTATATCTATTAATAAAAAATACATCTTATTTTTATGTAATACATAGTATGATCTATATTTACTTAACTTCCAGATTTCCTTCCATCATGCCCATAATCCAATGCATCCTGACGATAATTCCATTTTTTTCTTTAAAAAGTCATAATTTTAAAACACTGCCGAAAATCTCAATGGAACCGTCGTTAGACATCAGATAAAATGACATTGTCATAAGTCATAACATGAGCTTATAATGTACTTGTAAAAGATGAAAATTTTAAATGAAATAAAATATAATAAAAATATAAAGTTAAAACAACACCAACCAAGGAAACTATTTTTATGCATTTTTTTTAATATTAGTATAGTTGAGTACTTTATTGAAAACAAAGCTAAGCATTGATAACAATAAGTCAAATATCTTCCGGCATTTTATTTTTGTGAATGAATCGATAAAACAATGAATATGCCCTCAAGATGCCATACAAAAAGAAAAGAACAATAAGAAAAAAGAAGGTAATATCCATGGCATCTTATTTAAACATAGTTAAACATGTTAATATCAATTATCTTTTTCGAGACTAAATCGCAGCATTTTCTCTTTAGAGAGAAGCAAAAAAACATGTCGTCAAAAGAAACGGACGTTTGAAATATGAAGACATTTTAGGAGCAACCGACGTATTAGTTGGCAGCAAAACTACTCCCGTAATTAACTGTTAAATAGCTACTGTCCCTATGACTTTCTATTTGTTCACATTGAAACACACATTTATATAAATTGTTCACAGAATAAAAATATACGCACCAAGAGCAAAGTAAAGAAATTTCCATTTTACCGATTAGTACCAAACACCTTTCGAAATATGGAAGCGAGTAAATTACCTAAAATTACATTAAATAGTGCATTGTATTCTTCGGGCCTCAGCCCTAAAGAGAAGAGCTATGTTATATGCAGCTGTCAAACAAAATCCACGCGGTATATTAAACTTAAAAAACAAGCAGCTAATGCTGTAAAAGAAAATAAAATATTTTCGGTGTACGGCGGTTGCAACGCCGTGCGAAAGGCTTTATTGGAACGGGGTTGGATTGAAAAAATTCCTGCGAATCGAATGAATCTCTCCAGAATCCGTAATGGAACGTTTTCCAATAAGAAGGAAATTCACAGCGAATTGGAAAGATTACTACTTTCGAATTTCGTGGACAAATACAATCCGAATTTTGTGTGGCGTACTAGAGATGAGTTCCGAGACACTGCTATTATTGATATGACAAAAGAGTGTAATATAATTGTTAATAAATTAAAGGTAGATGCTATGTGGACATCGAAACAAGGCTTATGTTCGTCTATGAAAAGAAACTATTGGTTTTATATTGAAGACATAGCTGAAGTCAATAATCCCCGGACATACAATAGTTATGATGTCGGTGAAATAGAGAGCTTTGAAAAAGACTTTAAAATTACCTCATGCACTAGCCTGCTTAAGTGGATTCTGTCCATGGTGGCGAACGAAAGACCCATATTTTTGAATACTGGCAAAGTATCGATGAACGTAATAGTTTTTGCACTAAACCGATGCAAAGAATATTTATTCCGCAAACAGAACAAAGATATCGACCGGACAATAACAGCCGCTAGTCCGGGTCAGTGGAATTCGTTTTTGAGGAAATATTATAGAATAATTGCCAAGGACGATGTGTTTCTAACGGATAAAAGTAAGAAGTTACAGTTATATTTGAGCTATGCGAAGTATTTGTTGAAAGAGATCCATAGGTATCGGCCGCAGTTGAGCTGTGAGGGCTGTCACAATATTTGGATTATCAAGCCGGCGCATTGTTCAAGAGGCAGGGGTATTAGAATGGCATCCAAATTAGGCGTCATCACGAACTTGCTTAACAAAGCGAATTCCAAATATGTGATACAAAAATATATCGGTAAGACATTTAACACCTCTTTTCTATAAAGATTATTTTTGGTATAACTATGGTTATTTTGTACGTGCAGACCATATTTTTCCATATTAATTTTCTTGCAGAAGAGCCGCTGCTAATTTACGATACCAAATTCGATATACGCCAATATTATTTGGTGACAAGTACATACCCCTTAATAATTTGGATGTACAGAGATTGTTACTTAAAATTCAGTTCACAGCGGTACAATCTGAAAAATTACCACGAATCGATCCATTTAACTAATAATGCGGTACAAAGAAAATATAACAATTGTGAAGGGCGACATGTGGAATTGCCCCAGAATAATATGTGGGACTTGGATAATTATAAAACTTATTTAAACAAAATTGGCAGGGATAAAGTGTGGGATAATTTAATCTATCCTGGCATGATGCGGTCCATTATTGGCATAATGTTAAGTTGCCAAGATTCCCTATCAGTGTGCAAGAATCGCTTTGAGCTGTACGGGTGTGATTTTATCCTAGATAAGGAATACAAGCCGTGGTTGATTGAAATCAACTCTTGTCCAGATTTAAATCATACTACGCAGGTCACGGCAAAAATATGCCCAGCAGTCGTTTCAGATATAATAAAAGGTAAAACTAATTAAGCATAATCTCAAATATTAACACAAATATTTGCTTGCCGATAATTTATTTTATTAATATCGTTTAATTTTAGATGAAGATTAAATTATTTCATTCGCCAACATACAACCTGTGATTATCTATTTTCTATACTACTTAGTGTATACAATAAACAATGCAATAAAAAAAAACTTAAAAAAAAAAAAACTTAACTTCTACTTTAAGGATTGAACTTCAAAGAAAAGTAGGTAGAGATATAAAACTCTTAAAATCCTTTAACATACGATTTTCCATATTTTTTGTGAAATTTACAAAAAATCATTATTTTTATTCTGGCGCCAAAATCTAAATTTAATATGACTAAATAACCATACGAAGATTGTTAACCAACGAAATACACACTTTGTATTCGTATAGATATATGGATAAAGGTAGACACTGCTTGTTTACTTAACAGTTCAGTAATATAAGAGGATCAGACGCGCGGAATGAAGCGAAACTTATCACAATATTATGTTTCCTTCCGTGTTTGACGCGTTCCTTATCTATTTCTAGTGTAATATAAATATGTACATATATATTTTTTACCAATCA
>DWDW01000081.1:0-18993 GCA_018245635.1 Mimoniades versicolor eupheme | reverse complement strand
AATTAGAAAATTTTTTGTGCCCAACCCGGGATGTTAATCCAGGGCCTCCCGATCAGCAGTCGCACTTGTAACCAACACGACCAATGAGGCAGTCAATCATAAATGAATCTAAAAGCTACATCAATTTTAAAATCAAACAATCATAAAGTTGTTTTTTTTTTATTTTCATTTTGTCATGCCAGAAAAATGCACGTTCACACTTTGGGGATACTTAGTTGATACAAACCCCCGAATGGTATCTATAGTAAATGGTAAAGACCAAAGTCTTATATTGGGAAGTTACTTGTATGGGTTAAGGTTTTGTTTACCGTAATCAATGATAAGAAAGTGATTTATTTCGTATCGAAAAGAACTATCTTTTCTCGGGAAGCATTAACAAATGTAGGTCAGCGGTGTTTTCTTGTGTAATCCCTGCCCGATATCGAATCGATTACACTTATTAATGGCAGTGGATGAGTTCACGAAAGCTGATTTCAGTTGTTTCGATGTTGTAATGTGATATTAATGTAATGATAACTGTTGTGTCATCACTTATATTGTTGTACCTATAATTGTGGGCCTCGGTGGTTGCAAGCGCGACTATTGGATTTTTCTAATTTAGATTTTTCTATTTGTGGCTCGGAATCTGGATATGTGTTTGGTGTATGGCAATAGGCTCACCGCCTATTCCATAGTGGGACGTAAACATAACTGGTTAAACGTCGGAGTATACTACACTACTCAATTTACTTCTTCAGGGATTACAGGCGTGAAGTTTAATGACTGTTTATGGAATTTAAATTCATAGGCAAGGATGCTTATATTCTAGTTGACCACCCAGAAAAAACCATGGTCATTGTTTTAGACAAGACAGTGAAAAAACAATTGAAATTTAAACCCTATATTGCAATTATAATAGATGTGACAAGATACACATGACCGACAAGAACATTTCTGTTTGTCGATTATTTTTTTTCAAATTTGAAATGAGCAAATCATCCTTAGAGTTTCCAAGTTTGGCATTTTTTTGGTAATCTCTGTCTCTCTATAACAGACATGGCGTGACTCTAATAAATAATAACAGCAATAAATATTTGGTCGCATAAATGTTTGGTCGTTTTATGTCTCTTTATATAACATTTACTTTAATTCGATTCCAATAATGCATCAACAAAATGTTACAATGGCACAATCTTAATAATATCCGATTGACATTTCCCGCGCAGCGAACGTGCCTGTGGTTGCTGGAGCAAAATGCGTAGGTATATATCTCCCCTGAATATTATTATTATTTTTAATGTGAAATAACGCTTGACTGTCATCGGGGTATAGCAACGAATGCCAAATATCTCTATCTTTACATATCTTTACATACTTTAGAAAATCTAAATTAGAAAAATCGATTAGTGATACGACTAATAAATTAGCATAATGATAAATATTTTTTAAATCTCTTCAATCATTCCCAAGTAAATCGAATATTTGAGTGGAAATCTTTGGGCGGAGGTCATTTAAATGTCATAATAGCGCTGTCTTTGACTGGGATTTGGAGGGAAACCGACGAAAAACGTTTACCCCTAAAAACTAATAGGGGTTTCCCCTGACTAGAATAACATGAATAGATTATGATGTTCGGGATGTTTTTATTACTTAATTTTTTATATTAACCAAGTGTAAATGTTAAAGTTGTACTATATATTGTTTATGTAAAGACTGATTGAATTATCATACTTTGATTTTTGAGTTAATGTTAGTCAAAGTATTTTTTATGATAATTTATGATGCTATAAATATTTTCTGGTGCTGAATATCGGAGAAAAACGTCAAGAATTCTAATTGTACTACTGAAGATTCATTCTTCTGAAACGAGATTAATGGATCTGGCCTTGTAAATAAAAGCCTTTTGTCAGCCGAATCTTACTGCAGCTATGCAGATAGCATCCAGCTTTGATTACGAGCTTAAGATAAAAGCTTAGGTAGACATGATAAACGTGGCGGAGTTCTTTGTTTCCGTCCATTGTTCTACGGTACAGCTGCTTTTTGGTATCGTCGAGAGTAAGTTCGACTTGTATAATAACTGGCTTAAGTAATAGCTTCAAATGTTTTTAATTGTGTCATTGTGTCAGGGTTTTTAGTGCGTGCTACGTATGTATGTAGGTACATAAATTGTGCTAGGTCAATTAACATTTTTGCATACAGTAGACGTTCGGAGCTGGATGTGTGTCCGATATAAGGTAATATAAATAGATAAATAAATAGGCTGCCTCGTTGGTCGTGTTTTTTGCAAGTGCGACTGCCGATCGGGAGGTCCCGGGTTCGATTATCGTGTCGAACACTACAAAATTTTCTAATTTAGATTTTCTAGTAGTGGTTCGGAGTATCGAGATGTGCCTGATGCATGGCAATAGGCTCACCACCTATTCCATAATAGGACGTAAACGGAAACGTCGGAGTGTTCTGCATTCCTCTGCCTACCTCTTCGAGGATTACAGGCGTGAAGTTACGTTAAATAAATAGTCTCACCCCCTTATACTACAATGGGATATAAAATTTAACCACTGAATCATAGGAACGTATTAATTATACTACTGTCCCTTGAAGGCTGCATTACGCTTGAAGATAAAGAAATAATAGTTTAAAAACCTATGTTAATACTTATATGGGTTTTTCTATTTTTCTCCAATACGGTAATTAATAATGTATTCAATAACGTGTCATCATTTTAATCATCACCGACCCTTTTATCGACTTCACCGCAAGATAAGTTTACTCTTTCTCAATGCGAAGAATAAAGGCTGTTACGGTAGCCAAGTGCGGATTTGCAAACGGCATTTACTCAACCTTATTTCATACAAAAACAGACTACGTGAGCGTTGTCGTGGAATAAAGGAAAAAATAAAAGTCACATTGATATCGCGAAGCGCAGTGAATATCTCTCTCAGGTTGCCACAGAGCTTTTCCGGATCCAATTCGATTTCCACCCGTTTACCGCGGCGCGACGACGCGGCCTTTGTGTATCAGTTCCGCATTGAAAAAATAAAATAATTTTATTCATTCGAAACTCCCACAGCGCGAGTGCGGTGGCAGATAGCGGGCGATCGGTAAAGTTAACGAACTCTGGGTTTTTAGATAGGTCACCGCTACTAGCTAATTTTTACGAGTCTATACTTTGACGAGAATATTTAAAGTCGGTAGCAAACTATATCGAAAGATAATAAAATTAATAGATCTAGATAATAGATAGCCTTGTTGAGGCCACTTACTGCTGTTTGATATTCACAAATTATATTTTAGTATTATGAGATAAAACTGTTGACCACTTCACTTTAACAAGCCTATGCAATTAGAAGAGCTGACAACTGAAAAAAAAAGATATTCACTTCAGATAATACTGCTGAAATTTATATTGTTACTTCTCAAGCATTGTTTATAACATGGTACTTTAGTACCTAATAGCACCTGGAAGAGGACGCTACGCTTTGCGCAGCTCATCAAGTTATCACACGTTCACTTCCCACTTTGATATACATATGTAATTTGTTTTAAAATGCTTGTCTTTAAAAACATATTTATATAAAAGTACGAGCTTAGTATTACAAGTTTGTGTCTCAAGATATCTGAATACATCAGGGCACAATAATTTTCTCACAATAAGCACTGTCGTGCTCCTACCGGATCCGGGCTGTTGATAAATTAACAATATGTTTCGCCACCGTTGCATGTGTGGGTTGTGGCTTGTGTGTTATATAGATAAGTTTGTGTGAATGTGAATGCTCGTCCGTCATAATATATTGTTCTCATAGATATACCTAAGATACCCTTTAAACGCTTGGCCGGACCGCACAGCAATACACTCATATCATGTTACTCATATCATGAGGTTCCACATTTCATAAAATAGTAGAACGTGACGTCACGCCTATGATCCAAGAAGACGTAGGCAAAGGAATGTAGTAAACTTCCACGTTTCATCAATTACCTACGCTGCTTAATACCTGAATGGAAGAGGTGGTCAGTGTATTGCCATACACCGGTCATATCATATGTACATCCAGACTCCGAGCTACCACTAGAATATGTGCAGTCGCACTTGCAACTAATACGACCAACGAGGCAGTCGAAAAACCGCAGTGTCATAAAATCTATATGAATAAAAATAGTATCTAATTTTATCTTGTTTTATCTCTCATTAGGATTTCTTTCATACAATGTCTATAGTTTAATAACTTCGATGACGTGTCACTATTCATCATAATCTAATTATCCCACTTAGTGTAATGCATACGTATATAATACAAAATTAGGTTTCCGATAGGAACTCCCACTGGAATACTTTATTCCAACAACAGTGAACATCCGCGGATTTAAAGCGGAGGTTTATTCATTATGTGAATTAATTAAGACTTAAACAACAATTAAAGCTTAAACAAGTTGTAACACAACAGCGACTCCGTCACGAGATGCCGACCGCCAAAACTTCCAAACAAAGACCAATAAAGGGCAACCCGAGACTATTACAGTTTAGTTAAAAGTCACAAACTTAACTAAATTTGTGTTTTGGAACTCAATTAAAAAGTTAACGCTCAAACTCACTCGAATTTGAGCGAAGCCTCATTCGTTGAGAAATTACAAAATACAACACTCGAAATTGAAATTGTAGGCGGATGGGGTGCAGGGTACTGTCACGTGTTATATAAGGAGCACAACCGGTGAACGAAAACATTTGGACATCGAATACAAGTAAAAATTTAACAATTTTTACAAAAATATGCGAGCTGTTACACAGCAGCAGTATTCAGTCTACAGTCTAGAATAGGTCTGCGGGAGCACCTAATGATTCCCAAGTTTACATACAACATTAGGAATGTCTGTTTATATATGTATATGTCAATACGGATTATATTATATAACCCACCTCGAACAGTAAGCCGTAGTACAAACGGAAGTCAGTCACGTGCGTACGCCTGATATTCAAATTAAGTCGTGACGCGCGACGTGCCCCTCAAACGTATGCCACCGAATTTAGTGATTGTATTGAAAATTGCATTTTTATTCTGTTTATGTGGTCCGATCGCACAATTAGGCTCCGATTGACCGCAATGTCATAGTATAGTAATATGTACAGTAATGTGTAATATGTGCATGTGCTTTTGTTTTCAACATTCTCAAACAGGCACATGTCTAGAAGCGGGCTAAGACAGATAGATGATGATGATGACAACGATGATGAAACTTATTTAAGTTATTGTGAACAAAAAATAAAATCCCTTTCTAACGCTCTGGGGCTTCGATCAACAGACCACGGAGGTGTTTCCTGAATCACGCCGATGTTAGTTTCTTTATAAACTATATCTATATATTTTTACATTCACAAAATACTAAGAAATGCCTCGTTCGTCGTGTTGGTTGCAAGGGCGACTGCCGATCGGGAGATCTTGGATTCAAATCCCGGTTCGGGCACTATAAGATTTTTTCTAATTTAGATTAGAATTTCTAGTAGTAGAGTTTTCTGGATATGTGCCCGGTGCATGGCAATAGGCTTCACCATCTATTCCATAGTAGGACGTAAACTTAACTGGTGAAACGTGGGAGTATTCTACACTCCTCGGCCTACCTCTTCCGGGATAACAGGCATGATGTTATAATGTTACTTATTACTAAGAACCTTGCTTTGTTCGTTCCTCCCGCTTATGATGTCGCCGGTGCTCACGTTGCGTCTTAGTGTGGGAGGTAAACAGGAGTCAGCTGGAAAGACGCGTTTGAGTTCAAAGTTCAACGTAACAACTTCGCTGAAACTTATATACGAGTAGTATTAAGTGTTAACAGATTAGGAATAATGTTTTCCTATACAAAAAGATGCACTAAAATGAATTGCTTGCAATTTACGTTCAATGTGTACTCGTATACAATATAAAGTTATCTATACAAACATATATCTAAAATGAAAATGAATTTATATAATCTTCAAATATATGATAATTATTCACAAGAATGTTGGCCAAACATCATTCGAATACGCAAAGACCCTTCAAAAGATGGATGCAAAAACTAAATATTTCACATCTAAACGAGGTCCCTCTGAGGTATTTCATTAGAAGGGTCTCGGTGTCACAGTAAAACGCTGGGTAATATATTACAGCTTATCATTAGGCTTTGTAGGTGGATATTCAGTGCCTTTGTGGGGCTTTGAAAACATTAGCGCCACTTCGACTTAACTCTGAAGGGAATGTTAAATATTATCTACTTAGTTTTCCATTTGTGCACAATATATGTATGTATCTATAGGTTGTTATCTTTGCTATAGCGGTTGGTAGGTATTTTTTTCTGCAGAGATGTTCTTACGAATTATGTGTCTATTATCCTCGGAAATATTACTTAAAAATGACGACATATGTATATGGTTAACGAAAATGAATTTCTTAATATGTATTATTTTTATTTTACTTAGTTTTACTTTTATTTTACTTAGTATTATTTTTATCTTACTTAGTATTATTTCTATTTTTTTTAGTAATATTTTTATTTTATGTATGGAAAATTATGAACATACAATTATTAGTCTTCAATCGTATAACTGAGTAAAATAAGGAGAGATGTAGTGAAATCTTGACCTAGTGTTGCCACTGTAACCGTTACTAAGCTCATTTCGGTACCATTTTGAATCTTGAACGTATGTAACATCACACCTGTAATCCCTGAAGGGGTAGGCCGAGATAACGTTTACTGGTTACGTTTAAGTCCCACTGAGTAATAGGTGGTGCACCTATTGCCATACATTATCATTATCAGCTTATTACACTACATCAATGGTCCAGGCCTCTCCTTACGGGTTTTGCCCATAAGCCCCACGCTGGGCATGCTGGTTGGGGATCATAGACAGACTAGACAGGACGCGCAATACCGCAACCTGCCAGCACTGCGTTTAATCGCCTCTTACGACACCCTGTATTCCGACACGAGATCGGAGAATATATTCCTACTCCGGCCCGACACTGACGTATTGGCCATACACCGGCCACGTATCCGGACTTCCAACCACTACTAGAAATTTCAACTAGAAAATCAAATAGTCAATCAAAACAATACTTATAACTACATAATTATTTAACAATCGAATCTTTTGGGCAGCTTCGTGACATTGTTAATGTTAATGTTAACCGTATAAAAAGTATATACCTTATTGTATATATAGTATATTGCATATGATGAAGATAAATGAAAATTTCACAATACACTGACAACATTCATAATAATATTTCTTAGCTAAATAAATGTAAGAAAGTTTTTTTAATACAAAAAATTACATGCACCATTTAAAATGTAAACTCTCAAAATTATCCTTAAAATATAAATCGGACAAACATGTGAACACCGTCTAGCTTGAGAGAAAAGAAAACCGTATACTAAAAACGTTTTCTCTCAGTTTCATAACAACAAAATATTCTTGACAGGAGCTTTAAATTCCCCATATTCTCTCGAGACAACGTCGCACTCGGAGCATTTTCCCCACGATATTTTCATAAGAATATAGTGGTTTTGGGCTGAGCGTCGACAAATTGAATCAAGACAAAGATGCCCTCAGTCCTCGGTAGCGTAAAAATAAACGATCCCTTTTACATGTCATGACTGAACGGCCATGGGTCATTTTGTTTATCGTTTGCTATGTGCATACGTAAGTATAACGAAACTGCATATATATTTCTATATACATATATAATTAAATGCCTTAAGTAATAAACTGATTTTACATTAAATAATCTCAACTATCTAACTGCCTCATCGGTCGTGTTGGTTGCGTGCGTTACAGCCGTTCGAGATATCCTGAGTTCAAAACCCGTATCGGGCACTATTAGATATTTCTGATTTAGATTTTCTAGTAGTTACTGAGAGTCTGAATTTGCGCTTGGTGTATGAAAATAAGCTCATCACCATAGGGGGTCGTAAACGTAACTGGTGGAACGTGGTTGTGTACTACACTTCTCTAACTTAATGAGGATTACAGATGTGGTGTTTCCTTTTAAACTCAAGTATTGAAGTTGGAAATGAAATCTTTAGTGAGTGGGTTATGACGTAGTTTTTCGACGACGACGACGACACAGTATTTTTCATTCCACTCCTAAGGTAAAAATTGTGAACGAAAGTGTCCGATTTGCTTACAGAGATTTCCCTTAATAAATAAAGAATATAGCCACAGAGCAAGGAGAAAGTTCGCCGCATCTTGTCAGCCAGGGAACATGGCATTACTAGAGCATGGCATTATTAGAGGGAAGTGACGTCACTCCCTCGCAGTTCGCTGGCAAATTAAATCATGTAGCACATTAGGTTTCACCTTGCCGCCGTTAAATGAATGCGAAACTTGCAAGTACTAGACAGGTAGAACTAATAAATTAGTATACGTAGATAAAATATTATACTTAAACTATGCAATGATTTGTAAGATTCAATGTGGATGTGACGATCTTATTATTAATTATTAAAAATAATTTGTATTTCAGTACAATGGTATGTTTGTCAGCTGTAGGTACTTGTAAGCTGATGACGACCATCCCAGTTTTCGGCAGTATAAATGATTGACTACAGCTCGGGAAACAAAGTAATTAATACAAGTAACGTGAAATCACGCCTGTAATCTCCGTAGAGATAGGCAGATAATTTCCTTACGCACTCACGTTTCACACCTTATACCTACGTTTGTTCATAAAAATTGCCATTCACCAGGTACAAATCCAGACTCCGAGGCACTACTAGGCATTTCAAGTTAGAAAGCCTAATAGTACTCAACCCGGGTACGGAAATCCAGGACTTCTCGATCAGCAATCAGTAGGCCAACGAGGCAGTCTTAATTAATTGTTACTAGCAGCAGACATAATAGCTTAAATTGAAATAAATTATTCTAACGTTCAATATGCCCGCAGATAAGTAACGGTCACGTTAAAAACCAATACTACATGGAATAACTGACACTAATAGCCAGGGAGTTGGTTAAAAATACAGCGGGATTTTTTCTGTATTTTTATTATACATAGTTGAAAAGTTAAAATTGGTTTTTATAACGTTGACTGTGGTGCTACTATATTTATAGATAAATATTATGTCGTTTTATTTTACTTGCGTCGAATATATTAAATTGAAATTTAATATAAAATATAAATTAATTAAAATGAATCTTTTAATAATAGCAGTACGAAATAATAGTGCACAATAAACTCGTAGTAATAATCCTTTCAATGTAGATTTTCAATAACTCACAAAACATCTTTCAATACGAATTTCAATAATAATAACTTATAGTAGGTACTAATACAAATTCTGTCAATTCGTACCATACGAATTCCGTCAAGCAAATCTCTCAATGACAACATCAATTTATACCATAGGTATAACATAAAAAAGTCAAAACATAGAACGTCGTCATGACGGCCTCATTATGAGACTTAATTATGTAGGTGTGCTGCAAAATGTTCATATAATGTGATATACTCGTATGCAGACATTCGTATTCGGGTGAAGAGGGTTTTCATAGAGGAAAGGCGCAGATGCGTTGCTTCAAAGACGCCTCTTGGGTCGCTGATTATACTCCAGTCTCAACGATGCTTTAGATTACGATATTTATATAGACATTTCGTATTATTATTTTGTTTTGATACAATAGAGTATTTAGTTTGCTTCTCTTGTTTTGTATCAGTTTTCCATTATATTATTTAAGTATACACAGGCAAAACGTTTTACTTTTAAATATATTTTATGTCTACTTAAAAACATTTATGTTCACCGCTCACAGGGAGAGATATGTAAGGCCTTCGAATTATATTGTTTAATATGAAAATATATCCAATAACATCGAATTATACTAAGTTAACAATGTTGGAACAAGTACGTTATAACTTCTAGCCATATTATTGGAAAGTTTTATGTTGATTTTACAATTTTACATTGTATAAGGTGGTATGAAACATTGTATATGTAGATGAGCAGGTGTATGTAATTAAGTAAGCAAGCGTGAGAGTCTGGTAACATGCATTTGTCCAATGTGGCGAACTACCTATGGCTTTATCTTTCTGTTTCTAACCGTAGGGCCACTGTAACCACCACTGAACCAATAAAAGAGTTCATGATGATGATGACGTAGACATACTTAGAATAGATTGAAACGTAACTTCACGTCTGTAATCCCCGAAGAGGTAGGCAGAGGAATGCAGAACACTCCCACGTCTACGTCCCACTTTGGAATAGGTGGTGAGCCTATTGCCATTCATATAAGACTCACAAGTCCAGGAGTCGACGCTTATGTATTTTGTAATATAAGATTTAGTATTATCATAAAGTTGTCGTTATTCGACCACTTGGCTTTTAAAGTCGCTTTGTAAGTACATAAAGGACAACGTTATTTATTGGTCTATCCACGAAGCTGTACAATGAAGTAGGTACTATAATATTAATTGTTTATAGTATAATTATTAATTGTGTATACTATAATATATTATATATGTTAATGTCTTGGTTTAACAATTATTATTTTTAATGAATGCGGTTCAATCAATGAAGTGAGTCACGGATAGCAAAGTTATCGTGTTATATTGTAATTATGGGATTTCCTAATATTCCAACTGTTAGTTCAACGAATTGAACTATTAATTAGTTATCTGTCAGTTACATTTTTATAGAAACGATATTAATGAACTTGGCATGTATTATAAACACTGGTTATAATAAGAGTGAACTAATTATATTATACTTAATAGGACCCCAGAAACCAGTTATGAAAGAAAATATGGTATGTTTATTTTAGCTGGAATATATGGGTCTTAAAGTATGTTATTGTTGGCTCTGGACCGTGGAACAATTTCATTAGATAATTTATATCGGCTCAATTGGCACTTCATTATAATCATGTTCCCATTTATCCGAATCTTGGTTGAATAATTAATTGCCATCATTATTAAAAGAGTGGAAGTCATTTTCTCGTTTTATTCCCTGACATTTAAGTCTAAGTCTAAAAGTTTGCGAACTAAATATAAATAAAAACTAATCGCTTACGACTTAAAATTATTATCTGTGATAAAGCCAGGTGAAAGAGCAACGAGAGGCCTTTAAATATCTTTTAAGAAATACTAATAATATTTCTAGACACTTTTCGCTGCAGGAAATGTCTGATATTTTTTAAGGCTAGTTTCATACAATAATTGTTACTTCAATGAAACTTACGTTATATATTTTATATGTTATTTTTAGCACAAAACGATTGTAAGTATATAGAACGTAATATCAGACCTGTAATCCTCGAAGAGGTGGGCTGGTAGTCTTATACATACATACATAGGTGTCCCCGTAGTCCAGAACCAGAATACGAGCTACAGTATCTCCTGCTTTTCTTCTACTGCCTGTCGTAAGAGGCGACTGAAAGGAGACTCCCGGTTGCGAGCGGTAAGAGTGGGAGCTCGAACCGTTCAGTCAGCGATTCTGCGAAGGACGACGACGTGTGGCGATACATCGTTGCAAAAAGTATTAGGCACGAGAGAAGACAAAATCTCTCTCTGGTGTAGTGCCCGAGAGGGGGGGGGAGGGGGAGGGGGGAAATCCGCGCTAGGAGGGCAGCTGTGCTTTCTGTGGGAGATCTCGAAGTCGAACTATTAGCTCAGAAGAAGACCACCGAGAGAGTTTTAGTGAAGTAAAACTGCCACTCTCTCCCAGGATCGGGTACCTTTTGAAGGTACAATACAAAAGAGGTAGGATTATAGGTATATATTGTGCGCAAATTGTAGTTATTATTACTTACCTAGTAATAAATAAATCCCTTTTGGCTGAAGGTTGCGAAAAAGAGAATAGAATCCGGCGGGCACGAGGCGTTGACAAAGGTCTCGTTAAATATGTCCCAAATGTTACAGATATTGTGTAAGGGTATGTGGGAAGGATTTTAATTTTCGTGTACCTATTTTATTTCACTATTTAGGTGGTCGCGTTCGTGAATTCTGTCTAGACGAAGATTATATTGGATGCTTTTAGAAATACATTTTCCTTTTTTATACAAAATTTTTATACACATCGGGGCGCTCACTCGGCTTATAATATAGATGTGGAATTCGTTCAGTTATGTAAATGTACCTCGAAGCAATATTCTCATAATGAGTTATACAGTTTATTTTCATATAGTTTGCGACATAGTCTTTATATTTCGTAGCATCGAATAATGTATATTATAAAGTATTATTGTTTTCTGAATTTTCGTTTCTTTGTGATTTTTACTAATGGTGCTGCTTATTTTCATGGGCGATGGTGCCCAATTACCATTAAGTCGTCCTTTGACGTCTGCCTTCGCAAGACTACGTATTAAAAATAGAGATATAATGTAATACGCAATAGCAGTTCAGACTGGAAACATTACCAGGTTGTTCCAGTACATATCGGTAGGTAGTATATATGTATATACATAGAACGTCTTAAAAAATATTCAAAAATTATTGCCCATAAAAATTAAGGGATACTATCAACCATTACTTATAGACTAATCAAAATATGACAAGCTTTAACGAAACCTATTTAACGCAAATAACTAGAATCGGGCTTATTAACGCATTATACGAATTGTATTATACCAAACGTGAAACGTAAACTCGATTACCTGGAGAAAAGTGGGAGTGTACGGCACTGTCCTGTCTATCTCTTCGGCGATTACGAGCGTGTTGATACGTGTCACACATAATATTACACAAAATTAATACATACATACATATCTTCTCGCCATATCCCTCAGGGGGTAGGTAGAGAACATCGAGTGTCAAATATCTCTGTACTTACAGACCTGCCGCTCCTCTACTATAATCATTACTCTTTACACATGCACGCCAGTTTCGGAGACTTCTGATCAAAATAGGTGAGTTTTGGCCTCGCTTGGCACCTAGGTTCACCACAAAATTAATTACTAGCTTATTATTGCTTTATTTAACGCAACGTTTTGAACATGCCAGCGCGCCAGTTCCACGAGCGTTACAATCTTACATTGTAATAAATGATAAACACAGAAGGCGAAGTATCGCAAAGTCGCACGGAGAAGTCGGAAACAACTTGTTGATAGCAACAGCTGCGTAAATGTTATCAGTTGATCCACTTGTTGTAGCACTTCAGTCGATAGCAGGCATTCTCATTCCCTCTTAACTTACTCATTGCTTTTAATCAATAAAAATGAAAGGTTTATCGACAGCAACAGGATTTAATAAGAGATAAGTGCATTTCTGAAGAGAGTAATGAATGTGAATGAAGCGCGCCAGGTTCCTGGAGTTGGAGATAATTTTTACTCGCTGCTCTTTGCCTACCCCGTAAAGGATCTAGCGCGATATTATTTTTCATAGTGTGTAGGTATTGATTCAATATGCAGTGTTTGTACCTAAAATAGAGTAATCGCTATGAAACAGGTCTTGTTTAGCTTTATGCCAGTTGTTAAAGAACCAGCGCTGGTCGTTTGAAGTCTCGCTGGTGAATTCATGGCAGCCCACAGGCCACAGCGTCACATATCATTAAAAAGATAACGGCATTTGAGTGGAGACAGCACAGTCCAGCCTTTAAACTAAGATCCAATATAATTTATGTAATAAATATGTAAAGATATTAAAAGTAGTAATTGAATCATAATAAATATTATATGTTTTTAAAACCGTATTTTATTTATTACATGTTTTATCTTCGACCAAAATATGGATATTTTGGTCGAAGACAATTCTACATAACTGAATTCTTCATAGGTAAATAATCTGGTAGAGACTGCTTTTTACATATTTTTCTTCTTCGTCGAGTCGATTGTTGAAGTTATTATTTATTTTTTAAAATTGAATTAACGCGGCTTACAATATATTGTTGTCATGTTATCCGGATATTGTCATTAATGTATCGTCATGCAGAGTCAGTCACGGGGCGGGCAGGGTGCACCGATTGACAAATGTATCTACAGACCTGCCATGCATTTTCTATATTTACGGTTCTAAGTCACGGTTTATTGCATTCTGTCGAGTTGCTCCGGAATGTCTTTACGGCGTCTTATTTTGTAGAAAGTGTCCGCTATCAATAGTTGTCGCGCAGCAGAACGCTGCGATCGTTTATCACTCGGTATTTGTTCAAAATGAATGCCTTTTCTCACTCCTATTATTAATCATTGCTTCTTTATAATTTCCATGCTTGGTACTCCCTGAAAAGGTTAGGAAAGCAATAACAAGCTATTCAGAATAATGGGTGCGGGGTTGAAAGTTTTTCGGCCAGTATTTTTAGCACTGACAGATATTTTATATTAATGAGATTCATAAATATCACTTCACTATTTCATTGGCTGATGTAATATCGGATAAATATATTGAGACAAACGGACACAAATACATATTGATAAGAGTTAAAATTTTTGCTGTCAAAAATCTAATGTCTTAATGACAAACTGATGTCGTCCAGCGCTTGGATATTTCATCATGGTTATATTAAGGAGTACTATAATAACATCAATCCTGTAATTCCCGAAGAAGTAGGTAATCGAATGTAGTACAATTGTACGTTTTACCAGTTATGTTTACTTCCCAATGCGGATTAGGTGGTGAGGCTATTGCTATACTGCGGACAAATTTATTGTCTTCAAACCACTAATAGAAAATCTAAAGTAGAAAAATCAAAAACTATAGTATTTCAGTGTATACACTGCTTTACAGAGATTTTTTCGTCTGCCATTTTTAGCCATTCCTTTTTTTTTCATTCTATTCATCACCTCATTGCGAATGAGTTAATGATACTCGACATCAATTTATGTTATAGCATTTATCGTCTTTATTTCTAAAATTTATATTTTTATCTTGTGAAAACATTTTCTGGACTGCCTTCCAGAACGATCCATCCGTATCCGTTCTAATACAATTAACGAGACCAATCCCTCACTCTAATCTTTCGTACCGACACCAACTAGAAACAAATTACTCCTATTTATTATAAGTCAATTTTTTACGCAAGGACATTCAGTGCAGTCTTCAAAGAATCAAAGATAGGGCTGTCAAAACATCTTGAAGCTAAATTTTTTTTGTAATTAGTTTATTTGTAACTGTTAACTAGTGGAATAAATACAACTATAACCGAGCTCTCTCCTGCTTGTTTGTTTGATTAATTGTACTTATAAATATTCATATAAATTTAGATATTTAAATTTCTTCTATTTCAGAATTGAATGTGTACATTGCAGAATATGATAAGGTCAATGCATGGTAAATAACATTTGGACCTGTCTGAAGTTTTATGGAATTCTACACATGGGTCAATATCCACAGCCTTCAGATCTCTAAACTTACACTCCTAAATGGCTTGAAAATATGTTGTTATTATTAACTGTTGGCTATGTATGTTCTTCATATCACTGATGTTGGGTTTTACATTAAAAAAACATAATAACACGTAGATATTTCGCCTAATGAGTCAATAGAAAATCCTGCAGGTATTGGGAAATATATCAAATTTAACTTTTATAGTAGGTATACGTATAAGTCCATAGTAGTTACACTGTCAAGGCTACTATAAATTTCAGTTTACACAAAAAACAATCAATATAAGTATAGTATTTCTGAATATTTTGTCCAAAAAGGATTACAGTTCATATTTTTTGTATACTTATTTCGAAGCAGTATCCCTAAGGATGTTACATAAAAGAAGTCCTTTTAAAACTCTCCCTCTGTCGTCGTAATGAGCCAATTACGCGGACAAATGAGCCGAAATGAGATGAACACAGCTTCAAAATCTGTCCTTGTGTAGTTTACTAAAAGTTAAGCGCGACAGTATTCAAATTAACAGTTTTAATTAATGTTCTTGCTTGTAAATGAGGCATAGTCAGATACATATGCAGAAATAGATAAATATGTAGTACACACTCAATATGTTTTTCGTATTGCAATAGAACAGAAAAAAATTAATATTCGTTTTACAACAGCTATATATCTCGAAAGTAGCAGTAATGCCAGTGGAGAGGTGGGTTTCACAAAAATATTCTTTCACTGTGTCGGTAAAGAGATGCTTTATGTAACCTGTTTCACTAACAATGGCTGAAAATTGTGCCAGCCAACAATACCAGTCGGCAACGGGCTTCTCAAAATCCGCATCACACAATAGCTGAAATCACTGCCGTTGTTTAAATGCTATGCTATGCTTGGACTCATCCTTCTTATTTCTTAAAATAAATTAGCAGCTTTACAATAATCGCTCATGTACACTTAGTCACTATTGTATTACTAGTCAGTATTGTACACGTAATCACTATTGTACTACTAGTCACTATTGTACTACTAGTCACTCTTGTACACTAATTCGAAACGGTAACATTTTCTAACAACATATAGCGTATATGAGACACTATTGTACTACTAGTCAGTATTGTACACGTAATCACTATTGTACTACTAGTCACTATTCTACACTAATTCGAAACGGTAACATTTTCTAACCACACTATATCTGAGACAGCTTCGGATGTACGCTTTAAATAACGCGACGACGGATTGTGATCCATAGCAATGCGTATTTGACCAGATATAAAGCTAAGCAAGCCATTAAATTTTTATCCTTTGCCTACATTTTCTTTACATATATTGTATTATAATTATGTTTACTTAAGTTTTTTACATATCACATGTGAGTTATAAGATAAATGTTACTTTAGGTGTAATATTGTGATAGTAATTTAGAGGAAATTTTTCAGTTGCAAATGGAATTGAAGGGTAAATGTTACACTGAGTTTGGTCTCAGATATGTTGTTCTAGTGTAACAGTATGTTTACGTATCAGTTATCCTCACCGGCCATGTGAACGGACAAACGTTTCGAGCACTCCTATTTGTCAATTATACTCAGTGCTAACGTTATTGAAGCCAAATGTGCAACTCTAACACAAACTTCAAAAGTACATATAAAATGTACAAGCTAACCAAATTCCACTTCCACACATGTTTATGCCGAGGCATGAAACGTAGTTAGTTACTTATTTGTTTGTCTAGTAATATCACGCCTATATTTTCCCGGAGAGTTAGGCAAAAGAGTGAACTTCTCCCGATTTTCATAAATAATGCTAGAACAACAATTGTATTAATAACGTTTTATATTTAGGTACTGTTTTACAAAATACTAAAGTCTAAAAACCTTTAAGTACATACAAGATACCTAGTTTTATTACCTTTGTGCTTGAAACGCTTATCTCGATTTAAGAAAAACAAAGAGACTGAACGTTGTTAACGGCTTGATACTTTTGAAAACGTTTATGACCGTCGCCGCGGTGAGACAAGGGCAAATACAGACAGAAAATTGGACTTCACGCTATCTCGAATAAAACAGCGGATAGGTACATACTGTAATATAAAATTAGAAAAGACAGCATTATAATACGTATCTGGCTATATTTTAATAAAGCAGTATTTTAGTAGACTTGAATTAATAATATTACAGGTATTATGTTTTTGTTCTAAATATTTTTAATTACGCATGTCATTTACGAATAAATGGGCAGAGGAGTGTAGAACATGCCCACGTTGCACCAGCTACGTTTACTTCTTACTATGGAACAGGTGGTGAGCCTGTTGCCATTCACAGGGCACAAATCCAGACTCCGAGCCACTACTAGAAAATATAAGTATAAGAGAACCTAAGGCAATCTAAGAACAAAAATAATAATCAAGTTTAATGCTTTATCTAAATTAAAAACAGACATGAAATTATTCAAAATTTAGACTTTTGCATTTGCCAAAATAATTTAAATCTTTTATCTAACAAGATTAAAGATAACATTTGGAATGATAAAGATTATCGCCTATGACATCACGATGTATAATAAATGCATAAAAAATTGAGTTAAGAATTATATGGACAGTATTATTTTTAAATTACCTACATATTTATACTTATTAAAACATCACCATGATCATCATCAGATCTCTGCTAGCAGCGTCAAGAATGGAAAATAAATGTGATACGTCATATAAAAATTTACAGAGAAAGTGATACATAACTTATACTCGTAAGTAAATTATTCTCAGTGTTCCAACCCTCTAGTAATAGCGTACACTACGAGTAGTTTAATCGACAGATGGGTGTGTACACAAAGATAGACCACTCGCTCCCGTTTGCGCGGGTCCCGCGGCGATTAGCATAAAGGCCGCACAGGTACCCTGGGACACTGGCAAATAGACTTAGCCAATGGACCAAATAGTCTTAGCTTTGAGTAATGTCATTTAACCCTTGCAACCAACAAAACTGTGTTACTACACGGATCTGCTGTGGACGAAATTTGCGTATACAGTGCTTGCATGCATTACTTCAGTCTAAAGGCTTTTGTGTGCGAAGTCTTTGGCACATGAGGCGTGCTAACGGATATACAGATATTTGATATTACATGGATTTTTGTTGGATATTAAATATAACTATTAGTAAGTTTCAACGATTATCGTAGTTTACATGTACAAATAAAACTCTTTTAAGGCGGTTACCATGAAAATGTATGAAGTTCTTGCAGAAATAGATTTTTTTAAAACAACTTAAGGCATCTTATAAGTTTTAATGATTCACTAAATTACTGAAAACGGTCAATGAGGAATCCGAGTGTCGCATCGGATACAGAAGCGATTTGTACTAATTACCTCGTTACCTTGACTGTCAAGTTGCCGAAAGTGCCCGTAACGTGATAGTTTTTTTGGCAAATCACATCCTCGATCCCCGTAAATTGCAAAGCGAGAACAATTATATAAAACAAAAAACCGTTGCTATTTTTATAGCTGCAATGCCTAAAACAACAGTATTTACGTTGTTATTTGCTCTTCACATTAAATAATAAAATTTTCTTGAATGTTGCAATTTATTTCGGTACTTACTAAAAGTTTAACTGTATACAACACTGTATACAATACAATTGCAATTATGACTAGCCAGTACATTTATGAAAATATTATGTATGCAAGAAAAAACTATTTAACTCTGGTAAAGAATAATAGTAGAGGCAATTATAATACTAGAAATAAGGATAA
>DWDW01000080.1:0-19029 GCA_018245635.1 Mimoniades versicolor eupheme | reverse complement strand
AGACTCCGAGCCACTACTAGAAAATCTAAATTAGAAAATTTTTGTAGTGTCCGACCCGGGAATCGAACCTAGGACCTCCCGTTCGGCAGTCGCACTTGCAACCAACACGACCAACGAGGCAGTCATAAGATAAGATAAGATAACGGATGGGCCCAAAAATCAGAATATTGTGAATTATTTCAATGTTTAATGGAGACTTGTTCAGCAATGAATAGAAATGGGCTGAAACGATAATGACAAACAAGATTCTCCACTTGCGGAATAATTAACTCCCCAAAAAATATTCTAAATTGTATTAACCGAATCAATAATTTATATAAAACTAAAACAGTTTCAGTATTATGAGTGCAATTTTATTGTGTTACATTTAATGTCTTAGTTTGCACAAAAAATATAAATATTATTCAATTATGCGTCGTTACTGCATAATTGTATTTGGATATGTATATAACAATTTACTTAAAACCACTCATGTATATAATTAACTTCTTTATTATGCGCGACTGATACTATGTAATAGTCCATATGAAATAATGTATAAATTTTATGTAAAGTACATAGTTCTAATATATTTTCATAGAAATGAATTAATTTCGTATTTATGGCTGTTACATTATATTCAAATATTCGATATATTAATTCAATAAAACTAAAAACGTTAATTCCGAAATGTCCGATTGAAACATTATGTACAACATATATGTATGTACATACGACCTTAAGTTGCAATCAAATAAATCTATCTATGAATCCATCCATCTGTTCATAAATAATGGACTTCGATTGTTCATTTATAAAATAAATATTTTTATTTTTTGGTTTAAACCATTTATTGAAATAATGAAATACCAAAGTGACCTGAAAATATTCTACTCAAATAAAAATATTCTGCTACACTCTAATATGTAATGTTCAAAGGCCATTAATAATGCACAGACAAAAGGGGGCCGATGTTACATATTACGATGGTAAAAATAGTTTTGTCTTTGGAAGTGGTGGACGCACTTACCAATTAGGACATTAGGACTAAAAATATTGATTACCTTTGGAGGTAAGCAAAGAAACTGAAGCAAGGTAAAGAAATAACTTAAAATCAGTCAAAGGCAAGGACTTAGAGACGAACGTTACAGTGTACAAAGAACACGAAATAAAATAACCTTGACAACAAAGAATTATACCGTTAAAAAACCTATATTCGATTCATTGCGATCATTAGATATTTGCTAAATTCGCTACAAAAGAACTGGTTTCTCTTGGTCATAAAATTGTATCGTACAATTACGCCGGCGTCATAGAAGATAAGAGGAAAACGGTACAAGTACATATTACGTAAGATTAGACGGATATTGTAATTAGTGATGCAGATTTGTCACCTCTGCTATGAAAATGTATTAACTAGGTATATAACTGAACTTTCCCCAGGATATTTAAGGATACGTGAAGTTTGAAGTGTGGGTCGCAAGCTGATTCACCTTATCCAGTTTAATGACCGATTCGAATCAATTTTCCCTCAATTCATGTCAAAGTATGTACCTATACTTCAACAAATAGTATTTCAATATTTTGTATATTTTGTCTGTCAATTCATTTTTCAATGCAAATGGACATTACGGGTTTGATTTTAAATAAGATGTTTGCTTCCCTGCTAAGATATTGGTTTAAAAATGCCAAGGTTGTGTAGTTAGCGATTTAATACAAAACTGGCGATCTCTCAAGTTGTTATTTCATTCAACAGTTTTCGATGTGAGAGGAGAACACGGGTGAGTTATGAGAGATTCGTGCTGCGCTATATACAGTGCGGGAATTATCTCCAGCAGTCTGTATACTTAAACGAATTGCCTGTTATCGCGCATAATTCCTTGCTTGTTTTGGATTTATCAAATTTGCCGTTATTACGAAATGTTAAGACAGAGAGTTAGATGAGTAAATTGGTGGACGCCATGTAAACATTGTATTAGCCGGGAGAACGAACATCGCTCGGATTATATTAAAGTCGAATAGTTTTCGTTTTGCAGACATTTTGAACTGTAGGTTAATAACATATATGTCCGCATCACCGCGGACAGTGTCCCGGATGAGAGAGCAGAGAACGTTGAAGCTGATCTTTTAGGCACAAATTGAGGAGGGCAACCGTTAGCATGGCTGACAACTCCTCAGATTTAAAGATGTGCTGAAGCGGCATATGAAGATGTGCTCTATAGAGATTTCTAGCTGGGAGCAGCAGGCCGCCCAACCGGACTGAGTGGCGAACCGTTATCAGAACAGACGTAATGTAGATGCAGTACGGGGTTAATCAACCCTTGTCTTCACCTACAGTACCAATATAACAACAATTAGATAGAATCGGCCTGATAGAAACTGTTTTTAAAGTTTTACCAGTTTCCTTTGAAATAATTTCATGTATCACGTTCCCAGTGATCCCAAAGTTGGCGCGCAATAATTACTGAAAACCAACGGCCTTCAGCGCGCAGAGCGCACGGATACGGTACGCTGAAGCCGCTGAAACGTCAACGTCAACGTACATATTCATTGGCCAGCTAATTAGTTTTCAAACTGCCCGCGTATTCATACCTCGATATGAAAGCGAATGAAAATAAAAATTGACGCGGCACCTTAAGCACATATTTAGTGGTTAACGCAATGTCTCCTGGACTGTTCATTTAATCTTTGTACAGTAAATATTACGCATCAACTTCTTCGGCATCAATTGTGTGGACAAAGCCGATGTAAACAATAATCTCTGTCGACATGGTTTTGACGTTCATGTATGTTTCATGGTTACTATGAAATGACAGCTATGCAATGTAATTCAGAAAGAAGTGGTATAAAGCTTGGGCTTTATGGTGAAACATTTTCAATGAGTCTCCCTTAAAGCAAAACATACACTATTCATTGGCGTGAATAAACACAAGATATATGAAATGGAATACTACGAATAAAACTACTAAGTAATTTATAAAAAAAAGTTCACGCCTGTAATCCCCGAAGAGGTAGGCAGAGAAATGTAGAAGTAGGTAATTTATCAATTTTTTTTTGTTGAATTGTAAAAAAATATTCGAGTACAATTTAGTCAATTCTCGTAATCGGCAGCCGTGTTTACAATCATTTGAGCGAGGAGGTAATCAGTTATAACCGATATATTTTTTTTTACATTCCTCAAAATACTGTTGCCATATCTGACCAGTGTCATTATCACAATTCCATTGTGTTTTATTGTGTGTATTGTAATGACAATTTTCTTCCAACTCTTTGGAATCAATATTCGAATGGTAGCATACTTTTGCGGTCCAGATGACGATGCTCGCCGTAAAAACATCTCCAGACACACCTATGAAACAATAACACAAATGGCTGCCCTGTAACAGGAAGCCAATAATACACCGCGACTGACACGGACCGCGCGCAGGCCGCAGTTTGGCAGCCGCGACGTGTTTATCCGCGCGGCTATTTTCGTAGCGCCTGCGCGACGCAAGTTCAAGGGCTGGGCTAGAAGAAACGGCGAGCAGGGGTATATGACGCGAGAACATTAAGTAATTACCTTCCACAGGTCCAGTCTGTTTTTTTTTAATTTAAAATTTGTTTATAACATTCCATGTGATTATACGTACGTGTCTTCATCAAGTCACGTCTCTTATGGGGTGGGTTAAGTAAGTAATTACTTCAAGGAAAATTTTCGACCATTTGTTTTGTAATTTAAAATTGGGTTATTTTTTTCCACTTACCAATATAACTTATATATGTATGTACATACATATATGACTGTCTCGTTGGTCGTGTTGGTTGCAAGTGCGACTGCCGATCAGGAGGTCCTGGGTGGAATTCCCAGGTCGGGCACTACTATTTTTTTTTAATTTAGATTTTCTAATAGTGGCTCGGAGTCTGGTTATGTGTCCTGTGTATGGCAATATGGTCACCAACTATCCACAGTGGGAGCTAAACGCAACTGGTGAAACCTGAGAATGTTCTACATTCCTTTGCCTACCTTTTCGGAGATTACTGGCGTGATGTTACTTTACCTATATGTTTCTTTACATGAAATTCAAGTAGTCAACAAGAGCACAGTGAGTCATCAAACAAAATTCAAAACATATAACATTATATACATATAACATGATATACATATAACATGATATACATATAACATTATATATGTACATATAACATGATACATATAATATAAATATACCTATGCAATGTTTTGAGCAGATGGTTAGTAAACGCTGATAAAAGAGAAAATAGACGAAACGTATAAAGTGTATGATAAAGTTTTTATATGTAGAATGAAATTTACATTAAAATTATATTCTCGTGCTTATGAAATCGAAGATAGAAGCGTGCGTCTACAATACGTATTATAAGAATGTTTTAAGTTGCAAAATAATGAGTATGTCCCATTGATCAACACACTTTTCATTAGGATCACTACAAAATTAGCAACTTCAATTGAGGTCCTAAATGTAGTCCGTAACATAATGTATTGTTAGACGTTTTAATATAGGCAAGAGCGCCCGAAAGGACACAAGTATAATAATTATCGCTTAGTGTGCGATGTGCCTCATTATCGTAAGCATACGTCGCACACAAAGAAAATAGAATGTTACTAGCAATAATATCAACTAATTGATTTTAACTTGACCAAATTAGTCAGATAATGGGGGCGGCAGAAGTCTTCGATAAGGCGCGCTTGTTTGAAGAGAGTGATGATTGCGGAGGTTAAAGATATTTAGCAGAGAGTATCTGCCTACCCCGTAAGGGCCCTGGCGTGACGATAAAATTTTACTAAATTTACAGCATAGAAAGAAAACCATATACATACATACATATCGCCGCTTTGCGATAACACCTCAATAACGTGATATATTCTGAACATTTTTTTTTGTTTTTAATTTGTTTAGAGTATTTTTATATATTCGGAATCAGAATAACTCGCCGATTCCGTATATACGTGTAACTCAATGTCGTTAAAAATGTCGCTTAAAACAAATAGCCTTTCACCCCTCGATATTATTTAATAATCAACAAGCCTATGGTTTCCTAGGTCACGCTATATACTTAACATACTGACCAGTCTTGACTAATAAAATTGTTACTCGTATTAATCACAGCTTGATCATTTTATTATAATCAGTTTTTTGATCATTACCTTTTTTTTTCTGACGGTACCGTGCCCAGTAAGAGGCGTACGTAGGTACGGATCCTTGAAGCGAGTTGGCAATTTCGTGTTTTGATATTTAGCGTTCACTCACGATTTTCGAACGCAATTAGAGTACCAGAGAATGGGATGCTGTATCAGACGCTCTAACGGATAATTATACGCGATAGCTAGTTCAGATATTTTCATATCGTATGGATATATAATTACGTTCATACATATTGATTACACTATTATCATATTGTCACGGCAGGTCCCTTAGACAGGCAGTGAGCACCGTTCCAAATATCTCTAACCTTATAGACCGGATATCCTTCTTTTACATTCATCATTATTTATCTACCATTTGAGCAGTGACTGTCTATGTAGTTGTTTGATTTGAATACGACCTCTCACTCTGAAGGCCCGGGTTTAAACCCTCGCGCGCACTTCTCTTTAAAATGTGCGTATCAAGCTTTATATGAATTGCTTTAACGAGGAAGGAAAACATCGTGTGAAAACCGACACATCTTGGAGTTCTAAAAAATTGTTCTCTAAGGTGTGTAAAGTCTGTCAACCCGCACTTGGGCAGCGTGGCATACAATGGTCTTAACCCTCTCATTCTGAGAGGAGACCCGTGTTCAAACAGTGGAAAGAAAAAAACAGTCGAAAAAAAAATCTCATTATTTACACGCAAGCGTTTCGTCAGGTAAGAATGACTATTACGCTCAGTGAAATTAACTTAGGTGATGTTAATCCCACTGTAGCAGCCGTTGCACTGTTCACATTATTCAAATTACCGGTGCTTCTGGCTATTACACAAATTGGCAAGATACCGAGAAAACGATTAGAATTAATTAAACTGCGTGTTACTGTAAAATTTCACAATTTTCCGTGAGTAGGTAATTAATAAGATACAATTTTAATAACTATGCTGATATAAGTCTAATATATCTATGAACCATGCCTTCATTTAAGTAAACATAAGAACTCAATGAGCCAACGAACTCTGAATCAATTTTTCTCGATTCGCACAACTTGAAATTATTTAAGGTAGGCGTTAATTGGCACCTTTTAGGTAAACCTGTTAAATCCTAGGCCACATCTCTCTTAACATCAAGTGTCATTGTAGCTAAACAAGAGCTTATTAAAAGGAACCATGGGTATGCGTGTTATAATATTATAGCATCAGCAAAACGTAACGAAAACTGAATTTATTTTATTTTTCTGTTTGGTTATCTGTAAATTGCATCAACTTTGATTTTATCACTACTGCTCTCCGGGAAGTTCATAAAGTGTTTATCCATTTTAGTAATGCTACTCTTGTATTAAAAGATTTGCAGTTTAAAATGTATAATAATCAAATCATTTTCAAATGCTATAATAATATTTCATGAACTGCTTAGAAAAAAAAATCATAAACCTGCTCATTAAATACGATAAGATCCTTAAAGGACAACGTTGTCTCATTATAGTCTTTATTCACAGTCAAAATATACAAATTTTTCATAGATTTGTTCTCACTTCATGCGCATTTGAGAGTATAACAAGAAGTAATACAAGTTATGGCCTTAACCCTCCTATTCTGAAAGGAACACATGATTGGATAGACATCCACACACTACGAGATCCGGTCCAAGTACTCGTATATACGAAGTGCAAACAACTCAGGCCTCTAGAGAAGCAACTCGGTTATGACAGACTTCGTTCAGGACAGATATTAAGTACCAAACACTAAAAGTATGAATTGCGATTGGAGTAAGGTTCCTGAAGGGGTATTTCTCTAATCTTGCTACCATTTAATACTATCGTATTCACTGAATAATCTAACACGTACACTGCTGTCCCTAGTCTCGTTGGATGTCAACAGTGAATACCGAAAGAGGTTACCCGGCACTGGTAACTGCTATTTGCTCAATTACTAGGTCCGATCGTCATTTCCAATCGACTTACTGTCACAGTTCTTATGTTCTTCTTATCACAGTATTATCTTCTTACATTATGATTTAATAACCCAAATAATAAATAAAAAATACTCCTCATATATTTAACCAAACAAAATAGAACCTGAAACGATCCGGCTTGGTAATCATAATAACAAAAAGCTTGAAACCGCTGTACGAAAAAAAAAACATTTAGCAGCGATATTCGTAGGCAAAGACATTGATATTGTATGAAGGCAAACAGAACCTCTCGTTACGGTTATCAAACAATGTCATAACTTTATCACTGCAGAATGACTGCGGCCACAATAGACTGCGTGGGTTTGTTGCGCGTGTTATTAATTAATTTATTAATCCGCAGGGCTGCCCGGAATTACAATTACATTCCTCCACTATAATCTATCATTGATCACATTTTAAACATCATCGATTATATCAGCTAATAATTTTAGTATTTCTATTATAAATAACTAAACTAGTATAATATTATAATTTCTATAATAAATTATGGATCTGTCACCATAACTTAACAAAGCTACTCTTAGTTTGATATTTTCCTTACGAAAAATAAATCACGCCATAATGACACCATATTCTGAAATGGCTTATGTTGACATTGAAAGACGGTCCATGGTTCTATTTTACTAAAGCATTACTGTAAAATAATATGTATATGGAATTACCTAAATTACATTCACTAATTATTTTAATAGTGCAAAGCTGTGAAATTCATAGTTGATAAAAAGTCGGAAACATGTGAAAAATCCTAAAATGTTTACGTGAAAGTTTCTATGCGGCTACGTCAACGTAACGCATAATGGAGCAGCAGAATCATTGCCGTATTTGCATTAACCCACTCATTATCTGCAACATTGATAAATATCGTGCTGCTAGTGTTTCATGTTCCTTGGCGTATTTTTCTTCTGTCGTGTTTGTTTATTCATCTGTCGTCACAAGCACGTGACGGCGAGAACCTGCCATGTTTGGAAGTAAAAAGACACAAACAAATTTGTTCTCGTTATCTTATTCTATTGTAAATATACAGTACAAACAATGTGAAAATTGTTGTATGAAAATGTAGAAATTATAAAAAGATGAAGAAAGCTGAAAAATATAGCCTATGGAAAAATTTGCAAAAAGTCAGTGATATACTTACTTATATATATATACTTACCATTAATTTCAACTTAACTGTACCGATTTAATTAAAAACCACTTCAAAACGGTACAAAGCGTTAAGTACAGGGAGAAACAGTAGGTAATACTAAGAGGTAATGTACAGAAAAAGATTGCCTGATAAAAACACAGTGTACAGAGAACTTTAAAAGTTCACTGAAGTTATATTAGTAATAAGGTACGATTTAACATGAATATCAATTTGATTGAAGGTAAAAAGTTAAATATTATAGACAAAGAAGAATAGTAGCACTTTTCTCGATTAAGTGAAAAACCAAAAAATTCACCGACATCTATTACTAAAAATTCAATTTGAAACGCAAACGAAAATCTTATTCGGAACTCAACCCTGCAGAATATGACAATTGTCTCAGAACAATTACAGATAAAGCCAGGATAACAGGCAATTGCGGATTATCGAAATGTATTATCATGTTAAGCCTTGACGTAAAGCAAGTTATTGAAGATAGTTTCTCAGTAACTTGTACTGACTAGTAATATTTAAGTAATTGTCATGCAGAACTTAATAATATACATTTTCTTTTTTATTATTATTGAATATATTATATTCAGTTACGTTTATATAACTTCTTATTATTCTTATATTGAAATGTACGATAATCTAGATACTTATGTTAAATCCGCTTATCAACAACGTTTATGTTTGGATCCATTCTCAACTCGATACGAACGCTATCGGAAACGCGCTCATGTTATCGACCAATAGGACGCGCATTACAGCGGTCAATTAGATTGAACCTGTTTTTATAGGGTTGACAGTTTCAATATTGCAGTGATTTTTATATGTATAGGATGTTCGACAAGAATTCAATGTCCTAAAATACGATCTGTTTTATCATTCACGCAAACAATTGTTATAATAAAATGGGATTTTGGATTTCCACTGAACTGTAGCTGTTTGTCAGAAATTATTAGAAAACTCATTTAGCGGATTCAAAATTATGTAATGTAAAGTCGCATTGACGAAAAATGATCCAATTGTTTAGTGATTTGGTATCTTAGCGTAAAATATTATTTCATCAAAATATATGTGCTGTAGTAACAACTATGGTGTGAACAGAAAGTCAATTTCCAATATTATAACAACGACAAAAGAACTTGTTAACTGGAAACTTGTAAAATATTTCGGTAAAGTTCTCGAAGACAAATCTAGTTCTCATACTGCCGACGGAATACCCTCGAATCTCGGAAGTTCTTAAAATATTCTTATCTTGTTTGTTGACATCCCCAGTTTGTGACATTGGTGCACAATCTGAACGTTTATTCGAACAAATGGAGGTATTGAGTGTTCCTGTTAACCCTTAACTCCGGTATCGATGTCTGCGCGTACTGGCGCCGATAATGTTGAATACAAATTATATATACATAGCCATGTCTCTGAGATGGAAGATCAATATTTTAATGGTTCAATTTGGTCGTTTTATAAATGGCAGAATTTTTAACATTTTAAAGAACACAACTTTAATGTCATAATGACAAAATTAAAGCACTTACTAATCGTTTATCTGGTTGGCCTTGTGGGTACAATACATATGTCTTTAATTTTTATTCTATATTAACATTTGTTTTTCTAGTGATTATGATCAGTACAATACCTAATGCTTAAAAACATTATGTATTCAAGAATTACAACACAGGCAAAGTTGACTACTACGGGTAACAAAATTAGTTAACTTTTGAATATATCACGAGAGTTTTGAAGTATTGATCATATACATTTTGAAATATCTCATATTCATTCTGATGGAGATCGGAACACAGATATTTTTCGCACAAAAAAAAATAGAAACAAAACAAATTATGTATATAGAAAGTAGAGAGCGATTAGTCCCAGTATAAAGAGTTAATTTAGATAAAGGGTTATCATTGAAAAACACCGCACTGACGGATAATAACAGCGTTTCTCTATGCACAATGAAAAAGTACTAAACAATTCGAAATGAAATTCCTTGTCTATGAGCAAAGTTCACTGCAAACCGTCCAAATATGAGGCGATAGAATAAGAACAGAGCTTCGTCCTATTTCTTCCGTCGTTCCTTCCGAGCCCTCCTTCAAAATCGGGAACGGATTATCCATTCCCCGGATGTTAACAAAGAACTTTAACGCCGGTAACCACTTACTATGAGGTGGCCCGCCTGGCAGTCTAAATATTTCATCAATTTGTCACATGAATCAGCCGGAGATTAAGGTTCCTCGGCATTTAGACAGTTTTGTGGAATTATAAGGCAAAGCTCAAATAAATTCGTCTTAATTTACGGGGACAAGAGATCGGAGTTTAATCATGCACAATTTTTTGCACGTTTTGTTCATGTTATAAATGTTCATAAATGTTATCGGTGTGAAAATGAAACGTTCTAGAACGTTTTCTATGCTATTTCTTCACTATTCCTTTTTTCTCTCATTATTTGTATTGTTTCGTTTGTCGTTCGAGAGTTTGAATTTAATTAATCTGAAATCGATTCCACACCTTAACATATTAGAGAGAAATTGAAAAGATTGATTTACAAGTTTTAAACAATTACTAATTGGCTGTTAATGGCTTGTTAGCGCTCGAGACTGTTAGTCGTGCAAACTTTACACAATGTGGTTTATCTTATAAACAACATATATGTACACAATGAAGTACTAACTTACGAGTATAATTAACTCCAATAGCCCTAGCCGCGGCGCTGCGACAAGCTGTACTCTGCAATCCCCAATCCGCATGCTCACCGTGGGGATTATGGGCAAAAACTCCTCAGGGAAAGACAACGTGTGACAGTGGACTGAGGCAGATTCTAATGTTTAACAGTAGATGCAAATTCTGCAACATTTGGATAAACAAAATAATCTGCAAATATTTGTAATAATGAAACATTTGTGTCCGTGGTCTACGGATCATTCAGAAACTAGGTACCTACTTGAATGTTTCCACATTATTCAATCTCCTACCATTTCAGTTTTATTCAGGCATTAAATACTTTCTAACTCACGAAAGTGGTATTGCTTCCTTAAGAAAACATCATGCGTGCAGGCAGTAATTCATATTCTCTAATTATTTCCACATTTGCTCCCACCCGACAGTTTGTTTACAGGTAATATCATTTATCATCAGCCTGTTCCAATCTACGACTGAGCATAGGGCTACCCTAATGACCGCCATCGCGTCTTCTCCTCGGCCTGGCATTATAAAACTACCAAAGTTAAAATGTTAACATTCTCTATTTCTCACACACCAATATGAATAAAGTTTTCCGCGAGATATGCAATTTCGTACCAATACACGTGGGGTAAGTAAATGGACACCGATTATAATCTGTTTTCTGTAAGCGTTAATGACATTCAATTACCAACGTATTCACTCATTATGATAACAACAAAAGTTCCTGCATGTTTAATTGCACTTTACATTGTAACAAGATAACCTCTCTGAGATCAATTAGTTCGAGTGTGTCATTGTCTTGTCATCGAACTGGAATAAAGAGATGTGTAATGTGCAAGAATTGGAGTTTAACAATATATACTACATAGAATCAACGTACTAACACATTATTTAATTTCAATTTTCAAACCATTCCAATACGAAGCCATATCCAGTAACTGTAATTTGTGATACATTAAATCTACTCTCGACTGTCCCTTGCAAGGGAAGGCTCTATTTTTAAATATATTTCTGCAATGATTCTAATATAACTTAACTACCCAATTGCAGAGTCTGTGTACGTTATTTCAACAGTCTATAATTTCCGCAAAACTAGCTTTATTTGAAACTAGCCCGTAACCGCGGCTTTGGTTGATAAATCTTTAATCATCTTCAAATTTTAAATTTCTATTCTTTTATTAAAGAGGATAATTTTCGAATTCTGCGAGACAGACATCTAGATTCCTATAAAGGTAACATTTTGATTAATTTACATGTTAATAAATGAAGGTTCAAACGTTTACGATATGAAGCATCAATTTGAAACGATATCTGGCGACAATATGTAGTTATATAAACACGGACAAACTATTAAAGATGTATTGGAGAATAGAGTCATTTTGATGGCAAATGTAATGGAAAATTTTGTTTTAGGTAGAGTCCGTATATTCTAAGGACCAATAATTTTTACAGACAAAAAATCTTACAATTCTTCTTGCAATCTTCTTACAATTCTTTCCCAATAAATCTGTAAGGAATATGAGTGCGAGTGTATTTGTACATTTATTGGTATTTTATTGATATTTCATTGCTATTTTATTAAATACAACGGTGCAAGGTATAAAATATCACTTGATATTGAGTGTCCCACACAAGAACTTGATTCAGTAATCGTGCGGCACTTAATAATCAGCACTTTTACACCTGTTGAAAAATATATGTAAATTTAGTACAATAACGCGTAGCAATCTAGAATAGCGTCTGTTTATAATGAAAGGACATGAGGAAAAATAAGAAAAATTTTAAGCGACGATACGCCGCCGGTTACGACAGCGTTTGGGTGTGGATAATCGCTCTCCACGACAGGCTGTCAGGAAAACTAACAAAGAAATTTCAGTGGACATCAGCTGTATGTTCAGTTTTGCAGAACGTCCAAATATTCTAACCAGCAGAACATCCAAAAATTAATCTTTTTCGAAAGCACTCCCCATAAAATGTTAGTAAAAGATGTGCAGCTTAATTCTTGCAAAATCCATGTTAAAATACTCGTAAGTACTACAGTGCTCTATCACAGACTGCGGCAAAATCATCTCACTGATAGCCTTAGAATAACTATTAGTTTTTTTAATTATACACTGGACACTCTCCAGCTGAAAAATTGTTATTTACCAGAATAAATAATTGGGTTATAAAAAGTAAAACACTTTGTCAAGCAAACGTGCTTTGAAGAAAGCACAAATTTTGTCGTATTATAACTGATCTGGTGACGTATTGTCCAGAATAAATATATTTTTTATCGACTTTTTTTCTAATATAATACGAACCGGTAGAGTCGGTCAAATTTACAAGGTAACCAACAAACGAACCAACCATTATAAATGTATGCACATAGATATCAATTTATGCTGTCAAATGTTTGACTAAATTTATTGAAATCTAAAAAAAAACAGGTTATCTCGTTGGTATACATGTTAAATAATAATTTAAGTACGATCGATATTATGGTAATGAAAATAAAAATATGGAACTACTCTACAAATTATATACGTAATGCAATGTTGATAGTGAAACCTGGAGAGCGACGGAGTTTCTTTGTCAATTATTTGATTAATGTGAATTTATATCACATTAAATATTTTATACGGGAGGAAGAACCCAATTACAGTGCAGTAGAGTCGCGAGCGATGCAAAATAGGTATTACCTTGCGTATGTTACCTCGATCAAAAGCGCAATTTTATTAACAATGAGTAACTTATATTTTCTTTTATTGTACAACAATGCATTCATGGTCAAATACTTGTATACAAATAAATTGCTCGTGTCCCATTTTTTTTATTTATAAAAAATATATCTATAAAATACACGAGAGCGCGTTGCAATAAAGGAATAATACGTCTGTTGCAATAAAGGAAGTTTCTTTCTTATCGAATTAAAATGAAGCTAAACGAAAACATTATGTTAGGTAGCAGCTTATATAACGAATTTTTTTCGTATTCATTTACAAACGCTATTATTCAAATTATTTGTACAATTTCATTTTTATACAATATCAATCGAGTTAGTTCTAAGTTCATGTTTATTTCAATATTTTTAAATAAATTTGTTGCAAACATCATAACATAATATCACGCCTGTATTTCCCCAAAGAAGTGGACAGAGGAGCGTAGTACACTCCCACATTTCACCATTTATGTTATAGATTATAATATATGAGTTATTAAACCCAAGTAAATTTTGCCTAAGCCAGGCATAGAATCGAGAACCTCTTCATGAGCAGTCGCGTTTGCGACCACTAAACCATCGAGACAGTCAAACGAGTGATTCTAAATAAGAAACATGTAAAAAATTATAATGCTGGCATTAGCTATGTAGAGTTTTCTTTCAAAAATAATTTGCTTGTATTAAATTTTCTACGGTTTTAGTGTCGAAATATCCTCTGCCTAGTCTTCATATATTAAACTCAATGTCCGCCCAGTTAGGAATAAAGGGGCCGTGTGTGTTGACCCGAGATATTACTATTGTATAAAATAACATAATATTATATAAAATAACGAACGCCGAGACGCCGCGTGACCTGGTGAGACTATATTATTTCAGAAGACCACGCCGAGGAACAAACTTCCAGAAACATTTAAATCATGGGTATCAAGTGAAAAAAAAAATATTCGTGATGATCAATGGATACAGTGACCAGGCCATTAGTATGAGAGCTGATGCTTCGGACATGTCATATTTATACACATATATCCAAAGGGTCCTCTAATACATATTACCTAGTAACAGTAAAAAAAGACAAAAGAATATGTAAATGGGTAAATACGGAAAATTTTGATAGGTGAGCGATCAAATTATGGCTAGCCGTATGTATCGTATATGGTCAATGTTACGTCACAGTATATGTACACGAGTTTCGCAAGCTACAAACTACAAATCCTAGGGATTGTTGGAAACAATACTATTATACGGATGTTTCAATTGCCAAATCGATAAACTCCATGAAACAAGAAGTTGAAAAAAATTATAAAATATTATGTGTAGTTTTTTTTAATTCTTTTCAAATTACAAATTCAAAAATATGATGTAGAGTTGTAGACTATGTTATTGCAAACGCATCTTTGATCTGACGAATATGTACAGTTTGGAGCTAATAAATTGGTTTGATATTAAAATTTAATAATATTCAAAAAATGGAGTTAATCGATTTGGCAAGTGAAGCATCCCTATATTATTTTCATAGCACTTAATTAAAATGTAATATTAAAAGCGATACAGTAATCAGTAAATATGCTGTATAGTGAACATGCTGCGTTTATATAACAAACATGCGTTAATATTCTTACATTTAATTTTATTATGCATTTTATCTACCTTTTCGTAAATAAATATGAAATGTTTATTTCGGGTTGACTTAAAAATTTATGCAATTAATATTTTCTCGACCAGAAAGTTGTTGTCTAGCAACACGACACGAGTTTAAATTATCGGGAGGTCACCAGATTGATATCACGTGACGGGCTCAGATCGCGCCTTACGCCGCACTGCCAGCCGGCCCCTACTCTAATGACGACAAGTGGACCCAATTGATTTAGAATACAGCGTCTTCATTCGTCACGTAACTCATCCGTTTAACGATAACAAACAAATAATTCAAGGCATCACGTACACATTACAATTAAATGCACGTCAATGTACCCACCACGAAACGGTCGATTAACAACTTACCGCTGAGCGAGAAAAAAACATGCCAAAATATTATAAACACTGGCATGTTTAAATTAGATCTAGAATAATAAGCATCTTTTATTATTTAAAAAAATAAAAAAGTTATTTATGAACGTAAAATATTTATACCGTTCAACTTTTAAACTTCGAATGCTTCGTCAGCTCGAAACGTACAAAAGGAGGTCAATTTTGAAAGTAGCCTGTAGATGAGCAGTCTGCAATGTAAATAAACAGCTCCTTTCCTACCATCCGACCATCGGATCGACAACCTAGACGTGATATCATAAAATTGCATCAACGTTACGAAGCGTCCTTAGCGCTAAATAAGAATTTGAGCGGGAAAACTGTACGAATTTCAAAAATGACACCATAGAAATATAATTGATTCCGATTTGTTTATCAGAAAATATTTGTACAGTAGGCAAAAAAACCCAAATAAATCATACGTAGGGGGGTTAATAAAAAAGAAAGTAAACTTAAAAGTGGTCGAATAAAGTTCGAGGAATGGACATAAACAAAATAGCAAAAAGTGGGTGGCTTGCCAAGTCCAGTTTTCAGGGTCGCGGGCGGTTCGACTTCGGTGAAATTGTTCCTCATACGTATAAAACTATGTGCTAAAAATATTCGCAAATTCACTTCCGAAAATAATTTGTGTTTCGTGCTCATTTGTAGCCGGAATAAGATTACTTACCTTTCTGTTATGGGCACCGCTTTAGACTTGAGCTCGTAGAACATGAAGTCCTGGTGGTGCTGCGAAGTCATCTCGTCCAGGATCCTCTGATCCACGTTAAAATCGTTCGTCAAAAGGGATGCGAGATCGTATCCCATATCGATACCGGATTCATCCATTTTTAAACAAAACACAAACACAAACTTTCCACTAAGAACGCGTGTTACATAAAAATATTACAAATTCACATTAGGAAAACAAAACGTGCCTGTTTATATGAAAATCGGATGGATATCTTAACAGCATCCATCTTCACAGCTGTCTACTTGTTGCTATTTGTTGATTGGTTTGGTACTATTGCTACCTAGTACCTACCTACTCTACCTAGGTAGGTACTAATAGACTAATACACAATTTTGTATGCGATACGAATGACTATTATCCAACTTATTTAAATATTATTATGTAATGAGAAATTTCTAACAACAGCCATATCTCTTACTTCTTGTCGCATTATACGGAGAAAATTGCTTTGCAAAGTAGCAACATTATTCTGACAATCAATTTCATTGCACCTTTAAAAATAATTAGGTTTATTTACCAACCTTGCTCAACGTTGATACTTTAACTAATGATATTCTACATTACTGGTGTATTTGTTATATTAAACATCACAACAAATTCTGTTTTTAAAATTGGAAATTGTTTGATAATGTTAAATTGTATATGGCAACAGTTGAGGCACCTGATCTCACATGCGTTCAGAAAGAACATTTAGTTCAGGCTATATCCGGTTTTTGGATCAGTAGGCATATCTATTATTAATTTTATTTCTATTACTTAATTATATTTACACCACAAGGTATTAAATGACTGGTTTTTTACTTTTGCTTATACAAGAGAATGTTAACGATTGTAAAGGGTTTTTAATCTTTCTAACTGACCATAGAGTGCAGCACTCTGCACACGGAGGTTTTTCTGTTTCTGTGGTTGTTGAGAGTCCACTTAACTCCACTTCAACTTCAATGTTCATTTACCGGCGTATACCTTTATATTAAAAGCCGTGATTTAGCTGAATTTTATCACGTAGAACTACAAAAGCGTTGTTATATAAGTAAAATGTCTAAGGCTCATCCTCCGGAATTAAAAAAGTAAGTGCAATAGTATAATAACTGATTTATTTATTATTTCCTTAAAGCGTCCCTCGTCTTTCATAACCTAACATTACAACTTGTTGGATTAACTATATTTTCCACTGTCTGAACTTAGTTTATTAAGCGTTTGGTTGTAAATATTTGTTTGTATGTATGTGTTTATATATTAAAACGAAAAATTATCTCGAGGATTCATATCTAGGTTTCATTGTGACACAATGAACTGTTTCAATCTATAATTTCACTATTATCAACTACTTTTTAAATTGATATAACAATAATACATATTACAGGAAAGTGCTCTGAATATTTCCAAGTTCCATACTAACCCATCCTGTCCAATACCTTTATTCCAAAACGGCAATAAATAGATTTTACGTTCGAAAAACATTTTCAGGTTTATGGACAAGAAGCTGTCCATAAAATTAAATGCCGGCAGAGCTGTGACTGGTGTTCTAAGAGGATTCGACCCTTTCATGAATCTGGTTCTCGATGAGTCAGTGGAAGAATGCAAGGATGGACAGAGGAACAACATTGGCATGGTGGTATGTGTGGACATTTCTGATGTGGTATTGAACATTATCATGTAAAGAAACATTTTAAGAACAGCTAAACTGAAATCAATTTGATTATTATATAGGTGATAAGTATGGAACAATTTTGGTTGACAGTTTATTATAGTACCAGTCTTACTTTACGTAATATCACGCCTTTAATCCCCTATACATAATAATATTGATCTGGTCATAATGTTTATCTTTGTATCGGTATTAGTATAAATTACATGAGACTGTACTAACATAATAGGAGATAAAATAAGCTTGGTGGCCAAAATCAGTTGGTCGGTTACCCTACCACATCATATTTGCCTTCATGTACATGTATTATTCATCAAGTGGAGCAGTTACATCCCAGTTTAGATATGAAATTAGTATCAAAAGAAACAAAATATGGATTGTTTATGTATTTATGCAGCATGTTGACCAACAAATACTAAAAATGAATTATATGTAGATGTACATGCATTACATTGTAACTTACATATATTATTGTATTTTTAAATGAATTCCAATTTCTAAATCATCAATGTTAATAATATGATTTTTTACAGGTCATTCGAGGAAACAGCATCATAATGCTCGAAGCTTTAGATAGACTGTAGTGGTATCTTAAAATAAGGTTATTATAAGTTAAAATAAACTACATGCATAAATAATTGTTTCTTTGTTCATTAATATCTTTGAGGTCAAATTAGACCGATCTAGCTGTTCAAAGCAACTTATTATGATAAAATACACATTTGGAATATTTCATGAGAAAATTTTTCTTTGAGCTTTGTTATTGAATATTCATTATTTTGTTTGTTATAATTATCGACTTAGGAATTTCTAGTTAGAAAAACCTGACCTTGTCTGACCTGGAAATAAATCCCAAGAGCTTACAATTAGCAGACACAGTTGTGATCACTCTACCATTATGTTACACTATAGAATAGGTGATGAATCTATTGCCATGCTCAAGGCACATATCAAGACTCTAAGCCTCTACTAGAAAATCTAAATAAAAAAAATCCAGTAGTGGCTACCCTGGG
>DWDW01000079.1:0-19088 GCA_018245635.1 Mimoniades versicolor eupheme | reverse complement strand
AATAGGTGGTGAGCCTATTGCCATACACCGGGCACATATCCAGACTCCGAGCCACTACTAGAAAATCTAAATTAGAACATTTAATAGTGCCCGACCCGGGAATCGAACCCAGGACCTTCCGTTCGGCAGTCGCACTTGCAACCAACACGAAAAACGAGGCAGTCAACTCATATATCAAGTTATATGTATTTAATCTGAAATGCACACTAAGAGTAGGTACGATCTGTAGCCCAAAGTCGTTAATATGAGGCTGAAATGTTAACCCAAAACTATCACAACCATGTACATAGTAAACATACATACATATCTTCACGCCAGATCCCTTGCGGGTTAGGCAGCTAACAAAGAGAGCCAGATATCTCTATTCTTACACAACTGTCGTCCTTCTTCCACATTCATCACTCTCTTCATACATGTATTCCGATTGCGGAGACTTGTAATGCCTCATCAACTAGAACCTGATTAATATATGTATGTATATAGTGATACATAGTTAAACTATATACATATATAGACGTAGTTGTGATAGCTATAGATTTATAGCTACTTGTAGTACAACATTAACTTATTCCTAGTTATGATAATGATATAGTGAAATTGTTAAACACATTCTACCACGAAATCCTAAATTTACGATACTTGATTTTCTGTACGAAAAAACAGAAATACAATCAGTTGTACCGCAGTCACACTTTTAGCCTTTGGTTTTGTTTCTGTTGCATTCAAGTCATTCGACGCCTACATACATGCCCCAGTTTCTGTAACAACTGCGAGTCTAACAAAAAAACAACACCGGGGTCTGTATAAATCCGTTTATAGATCAAAGTGCAAAACACGGGGCGATAAATAAAGCTAAGCCCCGGTAATACACCGTAGTGTCCGGCGAGACGAGCGCACAGCAGAATCGCACCTGCGGTTTCGATTTACGAAACAGTCTATGGTACAGCGTAACATTCATTATTAACTGATATTTACACGTTTTGAAATCGCATATTTTTTTTAACCAAAAAATTCTTGGGTCACTCCCACCACACGCAGCCATTGCATCTCAATCGAGGCCGGAGTTTTGCTAGGAGGTGTTCAGAAGCCTGATAAGTGTGTACATATTAATATATACTTACCTGTATCGAGATACGTTTTAAAGGGACGTAAATAAATATGTACACTAAAAAAAAAGACGCTATGACTGCTAATTTAATCAACACAGTAGAAACCTTATATTTCGGCCCTCTAATAGATTATAAAGGAAATTGATATAACTTGAAATAGGACGAGGAAGAATATTCAAGCTTTATTTCTTTTTTTCAAAGCAGTGATAACCTAGTGGTTTGAAATTCAGCGTCGTTCCCGGAGCCCGGGTTCTTAAAATTCAGGCGCGTATGTCTTTACAAAATTTGTGTTTTAAGGTTAAATATAACATTCTATAATGGAAAAGCATCGTGTTAAAACTTAAACATCATAGAGTTTATAAAAAAAGTGCCATGTGAAGTCTGCCAACCCGCAATTGGCCAACGTGGCAGACTATGGCCGTAACCCCTCATTCTAAAAGGAGACCAGCTTCCAACAGTGGAACAACAAAAATGTTGGAAAAAGTAACTCTTTTCTACCAATAAGCACTGAACATCGAAACAAGAACTTCTACAAAACCCATCTGCAATATCTGAACCCCCGTACAAATATAGCAGATTTATTGCAGATTGTCATAATTCGGCAGTTCCATATAACTCCTTAAATCATAGTTTTTTTAATGAAAATGTATGCACGGAAATTTGCAAGTGTATACCCATACTATGCCAGAGTAGCAGACTGTGACGCCAACCACATCACTCGAAAAGCAGACGTGCGTCCAACCGCGTTATGGTGGAACGGATCACACGCACCTGCGGCAACATTGTGCCCGCACCCGACAAACTGAATCCACAGAGTCCACGAGAGTTATCCGCATAAACGCTGCCTTTTATTGAGATGCATTGCTCTTGTTGATCTGTAAAGGCGATTAAAGAGTCTACACGACCAACCACTCTATCGGACCGAGCCCGCCATGCTACAGTAACGCATTGAACTGGCACACATACACAATTTATTGTCATAATCTGTCAATATTTTAATGTCTGTCAAAGTTCCGTATCAATTACATGGATACCCGTTCATTCATGTGATTCTTCGACTTAAACCAGTATTTAGCATTTCTAAGGGTTGTTGTTACGAAAAGACCAGGCGTAGTTTCTACTTTGCTAGACCAAAATTAAGCTTTCCACGACTTTTAAAGTTTTTTAATAATAATAATGTTTTACCGTATTTAATGTCATGATTGAAGATCTACCACAATAGCATATGCAATTTAAGTCTATATCGGGTAACTATCGAAGTTTCTATGACAGCTTTCAATGTGTTATAAATGCTCTCGCTAGCACCATCACGTCCCGGAAAGCAAGCGTTAGGTTTATGTGAAACGTTTACACATTTTCCCCTGTCTCTACACTATCTATTCAGGGCGCGTTAAATCATGCATTTTATTATAACTACTGGGTGATTGCTGAAACCGTGTCATCAGAATCCGGCGGTGGCGTCTTGCTTACGCGACGATCGCAGTCGGCCATAAAACCTCCTTGTTAGTACTAGATATCCGACTGATAATATGGCTATTAAAATCGCGATTTTCTAATTTAATAAGTGTATTTAATGATTATATATGTTACCATAAATACTTTCACTGCGACTATTTATGGTAACATATGTAATTATTAAATAGGCATATTCAATATGAAAATCGCGTTTTTAATAGCTTTTAAATAGCTGGATCCCTTTATATATTTTGTGTAGTACTGTAAATAAATGTCTTTCACATATAATAATCGGAATCAAAATCTTGTACTGAGCTTTAACGTAACGTAACGTAATGTAACATCACATGTTGCTCACACTTACTTTATCTAAATGATAGTCCTGCCATCTAGGCGACTATACCGCCATCTAGGTGACAGTCCTGCCACCTAGGCGATAATCCTGACATCTAGACGACGTTGCTGCCATTTGGGAGACGGTATTACCTGTGTTCGATAAAAAGGCACCATTATTCACGACAAAGTACAATCGAGTGGGGATGTTACCTTTATACATTCCACGGAGTATATGATGCAGGCTTATTGCAGTCAACGTTAACAAATATTACAGCATATTCAAAGCTTGCTTTCTGGCCACACTAAAATTCAGAGGATAAGTTACAAGGTACGCATATATGACTGACCCGCTAATAGATACTGATAAAATTTATCCTACAATCGACTTACTACGCCCTGAAGAATACTGTAGACACTAAGAACGTACAACTTCACGTAATTTCACTATACCTAACATTGAATGCTAGTCCTCTACACTTAAACATGATCCTACCGCCTTCTAAACAAAAAGGTCTTCGTTCACTCAATACAAAGTTACATTTAAAAAATTAGAGGCTCGTTTGTATGAAAATAGATTAAAAACATAAAAGTAAAATTGTATTTTGTGTACCTATATGAACCCAACTTCTAATTCACAGCAATAGGTGTAAAATGACAAAAGTATTTAAAAATATATAAATAAATCAGCCTTAACGGTAACTAGCGACCTCTACCAGGTAGATAATAAAAAGAGACATGAAATTTGATAGATATTAAACGTGTTAGCTTTTCTCAATTAACTAAACATTTATTTAAATATAGAATGTTATATCTAGTCACATATAAATGGAACTGTACACACAAAAAGATTTGTTACCTAAGTATATACTAATAATATAAAGATAAGTGTACATTGTATTTTTAACGAATTTAATACAAACGTATATTTTATACATATCGTGTTATTTTTATATATTGTATCTTTGTAATGATAGAAACGGCTTACAATACGTGTAGTAATATATATTCGCTGACGTGTATTCGCAATTTCCAAAACGAGGAACGATGGATAAGAACAATAAAGTAATAAAACGCTCGCCTTACATTCGAACCACCTTTCACTGGAGTCACGTATTTCATTTCATATTCAAATCGTTCGCGGATATGAGACGAAAAGATGAAAATCAAATTCGAAGGAGCAGTGTTAAATATTATACCATCGTTTTGGTATTTGCATCGGTGTGGCGACAACACTCGCAGCTCTCGTGGACATGAAATAAGAATAATAATCTTCATCAGCAGCATCATCACCGTCGTCATCACCTTTTTTTATTGTTTTACTGTTGAACACAAACTGCCTCATAGAATGAAAAAGATTAAACTTAATCAACCTACAACTACAAACTAGTTACAGAAGTAGCCTATACATCTATTAGTTGTAGGTCAGCAAACTTCATACAGTTTAGAGAATAATAGGAAATATTCTGAAGTACACGTTTCCTCATAACTTTATATTACATAATTAATCAAGATCAAATACGCAGTATTACGTAAGCGCTGTATTTAAATTTTTGTTTTATTTTATTTCATATTATAATAATGTAACATATTATATCACTCACATTAGTACTTGTTTTAGTTTTAATCAAAGAAAATCTAAATGATCTGTGAGATTAGGCACAATTAAACTGTATGCAGAGAGAGACTGTAGAAAGATACTTTTATGTGTTACAAGTATATTAAATTAAACATTAAATGTATTTTAATGTCGATTGTGTAATGTCTTTTAATGTCGTACATCATAGTCTGTGGTTTAACAGTAAGTACAGAGTTAAAATTTACACATAATATGTACATAAGAATGTCAATACTGTTCACAATTCAGATTTATGATTTATAGTCGAATTAAGAACACTACTGAACCAATAGGTTAATATAAGTATCTGAAATATATAGCTCTGCAAAATACTAATGCCAGACGTTAGCAACATTTACACACCTGAGCACACAGTGTGTGTAAATGTTGCTAAATCGCGTTGAGCTATGTGTTTGCACCCCACAAGACGGTTTTAGCGAGTTGAATGCACTTCAAATTAACTAGTGCAATTAAGGCGAAGACAAACAAAAATCCATATAGAAATTATGTACCTACACGTTTTAAGTAAATTCACTCGTTGGGTACCGACTGAATAGCATACATGGATTTAGGAATATTTACTTGTGTTTGGCCCTAAACTGTAAGGTTTAAAGTTTGTTTCGATAAATACACACTGGACCGACAACATCACTAACTCTAACGACACTATGTAGGTTAATGCTCGAGCTATATAAAGAGAGTTTACAAATAGAGTCTCCAACAAAGTTTAACGACTGTAATGAATACTTGACGTGAACTTTAAATCTTAGGTACAAATTGGAACTTATATTGGGAAATTTGAAAATTTAGATGTAGGTATGTAATTTTTCTAAGGAATATATTTATTAAATTAAATGAAACTAAAAAATATCATCGCCTTAATAAATGAAACAATACACGAGCAACATGTGAACAGGTGCAAGGTAATTAATGCCGTATGTACATTTAATTAAGACTCGAACTCACTTGTGCGCAATAATTTCAACTGAATATTACACTAAACGCTACGAAACAGTTATTTTCCAAGAAACAAAGCGAAGATGCAAATGTCTTTGTTTACGTTACGACTTAGTTTTGTCCCACTTTGTTTGAAGTTGTGTTTAGAAATAATTCCACTTCACACTTAAATAAGATTTTAACATAAATTTAACTCAAATTCTACAATATGAAGAGCATTTGAACTCGTAACTATTTACTTATTCGCCGTTTTATCATATCTAGGTACCTACTAACATACCTTTACACATGGAGTACATTTGCAGTACTGCGTTGTCGAGAAAATGTTTTTAAGAGACATTAAATTTATATTAGTTACATAAGTAGGTCCACCATCCATCTCATACGTTTTATTGTTTTGGTTTTTATGTCTGTCCAGATCATTCGAATCCTGTAAGGACACAACACTAATGGTGTCTTCAGACACAGCGCTTCGCTCTTTATATTATTCACACCGTCTATTCATTGGACCTCACGGCTAAGATATTATAAGACTTCTGTAGCAAAGATTAATTTTTTTATTAATGACATACAACCTTCATTCTAATAGTTTATGTACGTAACAGACTATAATGTCATTCTAGTAGGATAATTGATGAATATTGTAGTAATGAAATCCAATATACGGCACCGGATTCTTCGTTCATCAATATACTTCGTTCATCAATGCTCTTCAAGGCAGGGCACCACCGGACTATATTACATACTTCGTTCCTCAATATATTTCGATCCTCAATATATTTCGTTCCTCACTATACTTCGTTTCTTTATGCTCTTCAAGGAACGAAGTATGGAGACCCCCACCGCACTATATATACTTCGTTCTTCAATATATTTCGTTCCTCAACATACTTCGTTCAATGCTCTTTAATGAAGCAACTAGTAGGTACTTAGTCGTGTATTATATTATTACTGTTCTTAAGAACTTCATGCAGAGTTAGTTGCACAGACGCAAGCCATACTTGTCAGTTCTTTGTCAACTCCCCAACGTAACTTCGATGCTATTAATTAATTTGTAGTTGGTAGAAGTTTATGTACCTCGTGGTAACATGTACATGATTAATGGAAGTAACTGTAAATCAGTGATTTTGGTAATTTTGATATACCTACCTACGCTTGTAACTTTTAATTAATATGCGATAACCGATCTGACCGCTGTTTATGAATATAAATTGAAATTCCTCCTAAAATTTTATTACGGTTTTTTAATTATAAAAAGATTATAATGTGTATTAAAATAATTAGGGTCTGAGCTTAGTTAAGATTTTTGTACCCTTTTACGTTTAAACTCCCGCATACTCCAATTACAAATATATATCTTTTAAAAACGTAGTTACGAGTATGTCATAGACGCAAAAATTTATTGTTGGCTATTATAAATATCTAACTTGCTATTAGTCATGATAAAATTTGCCAATTACTTTGAATAAATTTCTGATCCAGGATGTCCTAGAAATACAGCAGCTTTGCAACAACGTTGTTCAGAAAGGCACAAATGAACCTTTACCACTGTACCAAACGACATAATGAGACGAATCAAAATGCACAGATTCAAAACAAACTTGAAACAGATAGACAGTTCACAAGTACCAACCACTACAAAGGCAGGTCATGACAACGACAAACTTATAGTGGAACACGTACTGTGCACGGTCACTCAAGTTCACAAAGGCAAAGCTTTGCAATCGAGGAACAACACAGCCTGTAACGTATTTTATATTGGTTAGATTTTATAAAATGAAAAATTATTTTACGAGTATAAATATCACATTTTTAGTGTCTAGTCAATCCTCTATAATTTCTAGTCTCTTAGAATATATAAATAAACACATGGTTTGCTCTCTGCCTACCCCGTGAAGGACCTAGTGTGTAGATATGTATGTATGTGGTTGAAAACTATTTGTATTAACACTTTCACATGTTCCCATCACTAACGATAGTTTTCCGAACGTATACAATCGTGTTGAAGCTTATAGGAAAAAACTGTTACGACAGTTTGAGCCTTTCTCTATAAGTGTGTTTTTACGACCGAAATTCTCATGGCACAGTTTCAAATATATTCCGCACTATAGCTATTTCTAAGGACTGTTCCGTTCTGTTTCTCGCGGCCAAATGTGCTATTAAGTGAAACAGTACTGAAGGAAATCGTTAGTGTTGATAGCAATAATTTTAGAAGTTGTATGCTATGTTCTAAAATACGTCTTTTAGTATGTGTACTATTTAATATGTCTTAGTAAAATTCATCTTACTAACCTTCATTTATTGAATCATTCATAGATCCAGCCCTATGGTAATTTTGTTTTTAACGGCTTCAACAAATCCTACTTAGTTCCTCATAACATTAATTTACAATTTCATAAACTATAATTTTTACAATCATATTCTTTTTACTTTTTACTTCTTCTTTTTACTTTTTATTTTTTAGACAATTAATATTGGGCATGTGATTTAAATAAATTACATAATGTGTCCTTTCCGGTGACCTACCAAGTACACGTCTGACGTTCATTATTCTATGTTCCTATAGTTATTGGTGCTACAGTCCGTTTACCGTCTACATTAAGATAAACTCTACAATTTACTGCCTCCACTGCACAGCGCTATCTTGACGCGGAGGTAGTTTGTGATACATACTCGTACCTACGTAATATGTCATCATCATCAACAACCAGTTTACCTTTACACTAATAGACAAGGATCTTTCCTCAGAATAAGAAGTGTCAATGCCATAGTTTTCCAATCCATGGACGACGTTATGGTAAACGAAAGTGTGCCAATTTCCTCGCGATTTTTCCCTCGCCGTTACAGCTAATGACATTTCTATCATCTAATATGGAGGATGTTACATGTGTTAGTATCCTAAACTAAGTATCTCCCTCCCTCTGTCATAAATCTCTTAACATTGTTTAGCACAGAGAGCTTCTAAGAGCATAAGTTGTAATAAACATTTTCTAACTTGAAAACCTTTGCCGCTTTGTTATTTTATCATCCCAAAATGTATTTTTCAATCAATTATAAACATAACTCCTCGTTGTTCGTGTCGGTTACAAGCGCGTCTGTCGATGAAAATGTCCTTGATTCAAATTTCAGATCGGGGTCTATTGAATTTTTCTAACTTAGATTTTCTAGTAGGGGCTCGGAGTCTGGTTATATGCCCGGTGTATAGCAATAGGCTCACCACCTGGAGCGTAAACGTAACTAGTGAAACGTGGGAGTGTTCTACATTCCTCTGCCTACCTCTTTGTAAAGCTTAACCGAAATCTATGCGTAACTTAATCTATGCGTAACTTAATTTATGCGTAACTTAATCTATGCGTAACTTAATCTATGCCTAACTCAATTTACGCGTAACTTAATCTATGCGTAACTTAATCTATGCAAACTAAGTCATGTAAAAAGTTAAAAGTAGACATTTTATTTACTTAGAAATGTAATTAAACTTATTCACATTAAATTTTATTATCATTGGTAGTTGGCACTTCAATTTTGTATAATCGTTGACAGTTTTAGAAGTGGCTGATCTTGATATCTCGTGTTTTCATTCAATAAACGTATTTTAATTATGTAGTTATTACTCGTTATATATTAAATGGTTGCCAGTGGTGTATCTAGGTATAGCATTTAATTCTTTTTCTTCAAGTTTTATTATTTTTTTACTGCAATGGGCTTACTTATTGCTCCACTACATTTTCCTCGACGTATTTTTTTTGAATCTTCATTTGTGACAGACGTTTCGTATTTTCAATCATTTTTATTTCCAAGTATATTTATTTCTTATTTCCAACCTTTTTTTGCTATTAATCTCATTATTAATTACGATACAAAATACATTTTTTTCATTACAAATGAAACATGCTCGTTGGTACTGTAGCGTCGGCGAAAGAGCTATAACATGGTATCATGAAACCAACATGTCCATGAAAGTAATGCATGCATGTTTACTGGAATCATTCGCGCGTTATCGTCGATGGCTTGTAAATGCAGCGCTCTGGCTCCAACGGCACATCCAAAATCGATATATTTTGTAAATGACTTAGAAATTATTATTCGTGTTATATCAGCGCTCCAACCCATAACCTGTTATACTCGTAGGTACTATTATGACAGAATTCCGTGCAGGATTTCGCCAGAAATATATCACATTAAACATATACATACATTTTCTTATTAATATTTTGGTTTTAATAAAAGTACATACATACATATCTTCACGCCAGGTCCCTTGCGGGGTAGGCAGAGAGCACAGAGTGCCAAACGTTCGCTTCGTCCACATTCATCACTCTCTTCATACGAGTACATGCACGCCGGTTTCGGATACTTCTAACATCCCCATAAAAAATTAAAAAAAGTACGTACTCATAACATCATTCTTACGTAGAAATAAGTTTTAAAAACCATGTTCAAAATTGTATTAAAAGTGAGCGCTTTGCGTAACTGAGAACGTTTTTCTTATAATTAAGTTTCCTTTTTCGATTAGCTTAGATATTTTAATTTATTTAACATTATAGGTAGCGTACTGTTGTGTGCGACTGTTCGTACCAACGATTTTTCTGTTTCTTTTCTTTAATCTTTGTCCTTATTTTCCTTATTGTTTTCAGTTCAAGATTTGTTATTGTAGACAGTGTGCTCCTGTGATAAATCAAAGGTAAAAAATATTTTTGTATTTTATAAGGTGACAAGACTAGTGCCTATACAACACCATTGCAAATAAAATATTGCCCGGCCTGCTTAATTAGTGTCGGTGCAGTACTTAGTTACTGAATTGAATGAAGGATTGAATTCCCGATATAGAACACATATTTTCCCGATAACCACGAATGTTTCTTTAATACCTGGATTGAAATGTCTACTTAAATGATGTCTCCTTACCATAATAACATACCGTATATGTAGTTGTAATTACAACGTTATAATACGTTGCATGTTACGCATCAAAACTCTGAAAAATTGATGCTTCATACAGTGTTTCATTCCGTTTCTCACTACTTTAGATATATTTAACTTTTATATTTCATATGTAAAAATGTGCATTCAAAACTAGCGAATTTAATTTGTTGTTAGTTTGCGGATTAAAAGACTTATACACAACATATTTATGTTTTTTAGCACAACACATTAAGACGTAATCGTGTTAGATGCGCGTGTGAAGCGGGTGAGAAGCGCATGGGAAGCGCGTGACAAGCGCGTGAGAAGCGCGTGAGAAGCGCGTGTGAAGCGGGTGAGAATGGGGTGAGAAGAGAGGTGAGAAGCCGGAGAAATCAGAAAAGAGGGAGGAGAACGAGAAATATTCAATTCCCTTTGGAGGTATAGTTCCGTATAATGTGTTTTTAGTTGACCTCAACGTATCATAAAGAATATTTAATATAGGTACATATAATTTACATAATATACATTTTAGAATATTAGAATTCCGGACGAAGTCGAGGACACATCTAGTATATTTATAACGTAGCAACTATAATGATTTGATAATATAACTATACCTATATCTTCTAGTACCTCTGAGTACTTAGGTGTATTCCATTGTGTATTACTATCCTTGTCTATCTGAAATCTTGTAGAATAAACAATTTCAGAACAAGACTACATATTCAATAATGTTGTTTCTGGTTATGACTTGGGATCTGAATATGCGCCCGGTGTATGGCAATAGGCTCACCACCTATTCCATAGTGGGACGTAACTGGTGAAACGTGGGAGTGTACTACACTCCTCTGTCTACCTCTTCAGGGAGTACAAACGTGAAGTAACTTTTTTATTCAATAATGTTCCTATTGTGTAGGACCTTTGTCTGGAACGTTATTATATACCTATGTAATGGAATTCTGGAATTGCTTATTTTTAAACAAAAATTGTAAAAATTTAAATGCTTCGTATTGAGAGGAATGTTTTTGTATATCGACTGGTATTTAATAAGATACCCCTAATACGGGTCCTAAGCCTATTGTTAAGGTTTACATTTTTTTCCACTAAATTTAATGTCAAAGCCAAGTCAATGAAATTTAAAATCACATTGTACACAGACACAGGCTCTTCCAAACTTCCGCCGTAATATTTTTTGCGTGTAACTTTTTATAAGACCGCCAGTGGCTAATAATGTTGCAAAAATGTTATTTACAGCAACGAAAACTTTCCTTCATTCTGTTACCAGTAGACTTTTAAAAAGATATCTTTTATTTAAACATTTATTGAAGACATATTTTGATTAATTAATATCGTGTTTTTTTTTGTTTTAATGTAACAAATCTAATGGCGAACCATCCAAAAATTACTTTTGTATTGAATAAAAATAAATGGACAGCAACATTTGCATTAATGTTGATGTAATGCTCTTATTTCAATGACAACAAACCTTCAGAAACTTTCAGACGAACAAAAGGGAACCTTTTTAATAATTCATAGCTGGCGAAGGGGAACTTTGTTAGAAATATATTGAGGGATCTAAATTGAGATGTCCTTTATGAAACCGGAGTGTCTTTGGCATTTTGGAAAATTAGAGCTATATTAATATTTAAAGTAATAAAGGGAAGGACAAGTTTGTAATTCACGAGTTAATAAATAACGAAATTTACATATTTCCTTCAATAACGATCGTCTACTCTTTTGGTATGTCGAAAACTTTATATCAAAGTTACTGCTATCAGAGGCAGTCCGCAAGCAAATGTGTAACGACGTGTAATTACGGTAAGAGTGAATAATGAGATGGTAAGAGGAGGAAAGCAATAAAATTATAGGTAAAAATTTTAAGATATTCACGCTAACCCCTCAAGCGAATCAGACGTATTCGAAATAAGCTTAAAACTTAATAACACGCAACGAAGTTAATTAAGTTAGACTGTACGAAATGCTACTACCGTCATTACGATTTGCTCCCGCCCCCACCATGTGCAGCGAATTTATACATGTAGTCTTCTATCTATTACCCTTAGCGCAAAAAGATTTATTTGACTGAACTCGGACTGTAGTTTGCATTCATAACATAAATTTCAGTCCGACCAAGTCTGCCACGGCCCGGTATTATTGACACCTCTACGGTACAATCAGAAAAGAAGTATGCAATCGTAGTTTGTATTTGACGTCTTTATTCCACAATACGAAAAGTTTTATCCATAATATTGTACTATACAAAATAACGTATGTGGACCTCGGTCATTAAAAATTTATTTCCCTTATTACGAGTCACAATAGCCTTTTCGTTCGTAACTCCCTACATATATGGTGCAAAATTGATAAAAATCACTATCATATCAGCTGTAAGCTTTTTCAAATGAACCAAGTTAGCCAAATTTTTAAAGCTTCGTCGGATGAAGCTCTGAAAGCTTTTTAATTCACTGAAGTCGATAAAAATGATATAACAAAGCAGATAGAATCGTCTCATTAAATATTATAAAGTTACATTCTACTCAGCTCATGAATATTTTTTTATTAAAATAATATTTACTTAGTACCTACCTACCAAGTAAAATATTGTTTTATGGAATCATGTGCTCATGAATTTAATTATTGATGGTGAAGAAATCGGTTCTATAGTTTATTCGAATGAACAATTTCAATCATGCTCTGCTCAATGAAAACATTGAAAGTTAAAGTCGACGTTTATTAAGAAATCGAAACATGTTCGTTACATCATGTATATCGTATCAACGCACGCAATTATTGAAATAGCTAATAACATCAATGTTCATTTCATTATTGAATTGTTTGAATAAATTGATTGATTTTTTATGTCCATCTTTACCATTGCCGTATTATAAAACTAGTTTAATGTAGCTACTATGTCCAAGTTTGTTTCGATGCATAAATTGATCTTTGCTCCGTGAACACAATACCTAGTAAAATCGTCATAAAAATTGTTTAATCTATCTGTGATTAAATAGATTTATATATGAAGGTTCAACAAACAAACGGAATAAGTGTAATTATCTAATATGTGCCTCGAAACCGACATTTTACCATTAAAAAAAATATCCCAACTTACCAGAATAAAACAAGGAAAATCACGCAATGGAAAAAATATAACGAATTCGCAATTTCGCGAAGCGTTAGAATACAATTTTTTATTCAAAGAGTTGTCCTTCATTAGCCGACAAAACGATGATTGTTAGCAAATTTGAACACGAAACGCTATGTTTATACAGTTATATTCGGTTTATTAAATTGCCGAAGGTCTGTTGGCCTGCAAGTTACCGTCCGGCTTCAGTCTCAATAGTGGTTCGCGATATGCGATACACGATAACGTTTTCATCGTGCCACTGTGAACTCAGAACGATCAAAGTTAATAAATTTTCGTTGATAAATTTTCACACGTTTTCGTAAACGCTCTGGACAACTCTTGGTATTTACAATAGGTAAAGACTTTTAAAGTTTAAAAAGACATTCGTTAATTCTGATCAATTACGACAAATTAGCTTTGTCTGATCGTAAGGGTAAAAAGCGTGGCAGTAGACGTCAAACCAAACGTAACACCTAGTGAATTCATAGATTTTTTTAGCTGTTGGATACCACTTGATGATAGAACCCTTACCTTCCCTTGGGCTTACTACATATTTGCTCCAAATGCAAAACTATGAAATGATTGAGCTCGAACAACTTCGAATTAGTTAAACAATTTGCTGTATTTGATTTAGCTGTCGATTTTCGTAAATCGAGTTATGTTTGCTGCTGCGTCATTAATTACAACAGGGGCCTATTCTCATTTACTTTATTGATGTTTATATTATGTATGTTCATGTTTATATTATGTATCTTCATGTTTATATTATGTATGTTCATGATTATATTATGTATGTTCATGTTTATGTTATGTATGTTTCTACTATCTATTTTCTGTATAGTTTTTAGGTCTTGCTTAACTTTTTTCGTCTTTGTCTGTCTCTGTTTTAGATATTGTTTTGTGTGTTTCAGGTTTTTTTTTTCAAGATATGTACACACCCGCGTGTGTGTGATCGTAGACACTCAAAATCTTAGAGCGAATAATGTGAATATTTGTTGCCATCATGTGTTTTATAATTTATAAGTATATATAAATAAACATCATTCCTGTAATCCCAGAATAGGTAGAATAATTTTGTATACTCCCTCGTTTCGCCAGTTACGTTAACGTCTCAATATGGAATAGGCGGTGAGTTGCCAACGATGAACGAATAATAGACCGGATACAGTAATGTCATCTAACAGAGACTTTTGTCCAGCAGTACACAGATTTATGTCGAGTGAAGATGATAATCATGATAAAACAAAAGAGTAAACTCCATATTAATCATTTATTTCTTAATTTGAGGAGAGTAGCCAACGAGCGGGCAGGAGTCACCAGTTACCGCCAGTCTTAGTCATCTGTATCGAAACTCAACGACTATAGCAATAGGACAAGCAATTAATTCAATTAGTAATATTATAAAGTAACTTCACGCCTGTAATCCCCGAAGAGGTACGCAGAGGAATGTAGAACACTCCCACGTTTCACCAATTTATTGTTAAATCGATAAGTGATTGTTAAAAACGAAGTCGATAGGGCTTTACAAGTTTTTATACCTTTAATACCTCATAATAAGCCGTTACAGCGCGTTGTAGCAACACTTATATCCGAATCCGGTCGTGAGGGCGCCAGAATTACAATTTTTTATCGCAACTGAAGTTGAGAATGGTAGGCACAGAATAAATTATTCCGTCTCATTATCACAATAATAAGCTTTAATAAGGTAAAATTTAAAGTTTCATTTTATACAATTTGTGCATTTCGTTATACATAAATAAACGTATGTATATTAAAGATAATTGTGTTTTAAATGTACGTTTTTTCTTTTAAAATAGTACATAGTTTAGGTACAAGGTTTATAATAAGATTTGTTAACACAAAGGTCAAAATTATTTTTGAGGAATTTTCAAATTGATATTTCAATTGTAGGTTTCTAATAATAAAACTACATTAATGCAATTTATTAAGAATAAATAGTAAATTAATTCAAAGCAAACGTGTAGGTCGAGTAGAAGGCAGAAGTCGAAACCAACAGCAAAGTGACATATAAATATAATATTTAATATAAATACATATATATGCTGCTATATAAATTATTTCGGTATTTTGAACTTTGAGAAAATACTAAAACAACTTTTATTTTGATATATCTCGTTATTTGCATCTCGATAACAAAAATAATATTGTAGCGCAAAGTTCTTAGGGTTTATTATATATATATTAGTATTTAAAATATGTTTTTTATTTCCTCTCAGGAATCCGGATGGGTATTTATTTACTAACTTATTTATAAATGGCAATGTATATTATATAATTAAGAACTGAATGACTCAAACATTTCCATTTTACGTTTTAACCGGAACTCGTACTCCCCTAATTTGACTAAGTTCAAAATGGTCGCTTTGTTCGTTGCAGAATGGCTTCAAACGAGAAAGTTATGAATTCTTTCGAACATTAATTCATCTGTAGCCTTCCGTTGAAATTACTTTGTTAGAATTATAACACCATTTATAATTAATTCGTGTATTTCCGTACTTTAAGGTCTCTAAAGTTTTGCGAAATAAATTATTATTAAAAAAAAAATTGTAAACATAAAATAATAAAGTACATCAGCAGTCTCACTACCTATTCCATAGTGAGACATAAACGTAACTTATGAAACGTGTGTGTTCTACATTTCTCTGCCTACCTCTTCGGGGATTACAGGCGTAATGTGACATATTTACATTTTCTATTCAACGTTTGTAATAGTGAGCATATCTGGAGAATAAATAATTGCAATAGTACACCTTGTTTTAGTTGTTTAAAATTTTTTACGAACTTCAACTGTAGTGTGAGGTCGCGTAATTGTGTGGTTTATCTTGGGGTGTATTGTATCCATTCCATTGATTCATTGTGGCTTTATAATACAAAGGAATCATTTAATGTATTCAGTCAATGATAGTACACACATCGATTTTTCCACTAACATTCTATTTGTACCTACATACATATTTACTATATATGTAAGTATACATACATATTTGACCTTGTTTACACATCATTTTTACCTTTTCTGTACACTTCACACAAATGTACACAATCAGTACGTTGTCAAATATTTTCTCAAATATAATAACCGGATGAGTATTTCGTGTTTAAAACATAAGCGAACTGTATCCTTTAAGCTTTAAAACAAAAGCCTCGCTCCGTGCAAAATTGAAAAAGTTCTATGTTTTTAGTGCGTGCGATTAAAACACTCCATTGTGCCTACACGAAAATTTCGCTGCATTTTTTTTCATATCGTTGTTTTTAATGTCGACTAGCACAAGAGAGATGTATTCGAATGTAGGCCTTCAAAGATCTGATACATCATTGTGTATAGTACAAAATTCGGCCACAATTCAAAATATAGTAAAAGATAGTTTATCTTTCACCACTCTAACAGCAATCATAGTTACTATATACTAACTAATTAATTAACAGTAATACTTATCTTACACGCCTACTTGAAATTGGTTTTAGGTATAGGTACTTATATGGGTGGCGGCAGCAACTTGTGTCTGCTCTTTGACTTTTTGCAACTTCCCAAATTAACCAATTGTACCAATGTACCAATTTAAGGGTCTTGGAAATTAAAGATAGGGTTTGCAGTTTGGATGTGGAAGAACCACTGCATTATCTGATGTTCCTAGTAAGTAATATTTTGGAATTGCTTACCAGCCCTGTCCCCTAGTTCAGAACGTCAAAAATTCACTACACGTGAAGCGTCGCGACTCAGTCGAATGAATCAACAAGATATCTGTTACTGATTTCAGCTACAGGTTCGTCACTGAGCTTGGCTAGTACACTAACCCCAAACTGCTAAGCTGGATATCGTGGGTTCAATTCTTAACCCGGAAACTACTTGAAATGTAAAAACTATTAGTTATACGTCATGATTCTGAATGTAAAATTATCTTCATCATTATGTGTTTAGAAATACACATTTATTAGCGTAGGCATTTTTGGTAATTTACATTAATGTGTATCAATTGTCGGATAACTATAGACGATGTATCCATTGTTCTAACATGTCAATATTATATCAAATATATATACTACAAATGGTCTGGGCTGTAGTGACCACTACCCATACATTGCTGATACCATGTCATGTCAAATTTATCACACACAATAAAACATATGTTAAATGAAACTTATTCCCATTTCAAATATTTATATAACTCGGCTATTTCAAAGAGTGAAGTAAATGAGGCGTCTCTGCAAGATAATGGTAGAGTTAGCGGCCACTGAGCTAAGAATAACGAAACGCTACTGTGAAAGCGGCTAGCTTGTTCTCTGAACGAGTTTCATGAAACTACTTACTGAACCTACGTGTCTACAGCTTAGTAACGTTTGGGCAATACCTTAATATATATAAACTTGAAATTCTGGATTTGTGTACGGCAATAATCTTACCACCTATTCCATTGTGAGATGTAAAAATAAGTGGTGGAACGTGGGAGTGTTCTACATTCCTCTGCCTACCCCTTTCTTGATTACAGGCCTGATGTAACGTTACGTATAATTTAAATATTCTTGAATGAGTAAATTATGAGATGCAGAAGATAAAGCTTTAAACTGAGATTTTCACTTAGGTAACTCAAAGCTACTTAATCAGATGTCTGAATTATCAAAACCCATATTTCATTACTAGGTATATTATTTTTACAATTGTTGTACACTATTTTTCCTGATTAGTACAACCTGAAAATATTCAAGACAAGTGTGAATATTTACTATCTAGACAAACGCTAACCTATGGCTATAAAAGAAACTCCCCATATACTTAATGGTGACTAAGCTAAATGACCGTCTATGGGCAGCAGCGTCGGCGGTGCGGGATGCTGTGCTCTGCAATCCCCCACCCGGATGCCCAGCGTGGGGATTATGGGCATAACCCCACAGAGGAGGCCTATGTCCAACAGTGGACTGTAATAGGCTGATGATGAGTGGCTAAGCGCATAAGTTACACTTAGCTTGTTTCAGTTAGTTTCCAAGTAAACGTCATGCTTCTTACAGTGTATGTAGCAGCCCCACAATAGACATTTATTTGCTTACACGCCGCGCCCACCTTCGGACGCTCGTTAGCGGTTTTTCTCCCATTACGGTATAACTCGACGAATTTAAGTGTTTTTCACAACCACTAATTACTTACGCGTCCTAACTGCCTCCCCGATTAGGCGGTAAAGAACTGTTCAAACTGAACACTAATAACGAAAAATGAAACCTAAAATCACGCCTGTGGTCCCCGAAGAGGTAGGCCACTGCCCACTGGGTGTAGTAGGTACACTCCCAAGGTTTCAAAAAGTACGTTCACTTCCCACTATGAATTGAAGTGAGCCTATTGCCATGTATCGGGCACATATCCACAAGGGCGGATCCAGTTTTGGCGCCAGGGGAGTCATAGGTCGTGGTCATGACCCCATGACCCCCCCTCGATCCGCCAGTGCATATCCAGACTTCAAGCCACCACTAGAAAATGTAAATTGTAAAATGTAGTCAGTTGCAAGTGCGACTGCCGAACGGGAGGTCCTGGGTTCGATTCCCGGGTCGGGCACTACTAAATTTTCTAATTTAG
>DWDW01000078.1:0-19121 GCA_018245635.1 Mimoniades versicolor eupheme | reverse complement strand
TCCAAAAGCGAGATCTGAGAAAGGATAGCATTAATTGAACTCCTCCATGCAGAGTTTTTCTATGTGCATGGGCTACAATTAATTGCACTACAGTGTTCTTATGACCGAGCAATATCGGATGTTTTGTATCTTCAGAAAGTGGTGCATTCCTAAGTCGTCCACCGACTCTCAATATATTATGTTTATCTATGTATGGGTTTAATGAACTTAATTTACTTTTTCGACTTATGGGTTTCTTATCTTGCAAATTAGTTAATTCCTCTTCAAATTCCTCTTTCTGTATAATTTTTATTATTAGATTTAATGCTACTTCTAGCTCTTGATTTGTTATACATTTCATTATATTTTCAGGTCGCTTTTTGCTATTTATAAATCTTTTACAATAAATAATAACTCTTTGCAATTCTTCTAGTGATTTAAAATTTTCAAATTTTATTGCTTTCTTCTTCAATGTACAACTATAAACTTGTATAAATTTTCTTTTTTCCATATCTGTTTCTTCCACATTAGGTGTTTTCAAAGGTATACTTTGTCTCTTTAACCAGGTTGCTCCCGCCCACCATAGCTGATTATGAATTAACTGTGTTAGAAGCATCCCTCGACTAGCTATATCAGCGGGATTGGTCTCAGATGAAACGTGATACCACTGAGCGTATGGAATAATATCAGTAATTTCGACCACGCGATTACTGACAAATGTATTCCATCTTGATGGGTTTCCAGCCAACCATGACAAAATGACTGTGGAATCTGTCCAAGCAATCATTTGACTACAAGGTATTCTCATGGCTTTACCCACTTGTTTTAGTAATCGAGCTAGAAGAACTGCGCCACAGAGCTCCAGCCGGGGTAGCGAGACTGGTTTCACAGGTGCAACTCGTGTTTTAGCTGCAATGATACTTGTTTTAATGTCTCCATCTTTGGTTTGAACTCTAATATATGCTACTGCTGCATACGCCTTGATGGAAGCATCGCAAAACCCATGTATTGAAATGGACCCCATCACATCCTCAGTTGTATATAGCCATCTTGGAATCTTTACTTCACCAAGACTTTCAAACCCTCGTCTCAATTTCATCCAATCTTCTCTAATTTCGTAACTCACCTCTTCGTCCCATCCAACACTTCCAAGCCAAAGCTGTTGAATTAATAATTTATATAAAACTATAGCAGGAGCTAAAAATCCTAAAGGGTCAAACAAACGCTGCAACTCCCCTAAGATATACCTCTTTGTCACCCTTTCAGGTATCGATGGAAGTGTTAAATGGTATTCCAAGGTGTCATGTCCCATGTTCCATGATAAGCCTAAAGCCTTAATGATGCCATGAACCTTTAAATCAATACTGGCTTTGCAGCTTCTCTGTGCAACCGGAATCTGTTCTAAAAATTCTACACTATTGGATGCCCATCTTTGTAAACTAAAACCTCCCTTATTCAATATATTAATGATTTTATGTGCCACATCTATAGCGTTCTCTGTTGTATCTCTTCCCGATATCAAATCATCTACAAAAAAGTCTTCCAAAATAATCTTTGCAGCTTCTGGTTGTTTTCCGCCTTCATCATGTGCTACTTGATGTAACGTTTTCACAGCCAAGTAGGGAGCAGAAGCAGTTCCAAACGTCACACGTAGCAGTCGGTAATCCTTAAGTGTTTCAGAGTCCTTGCTGTACCAAAGGATTCGTTGCAAGTCAACATCCTTCTTGTCAACCACAACCATAAGGTACATTTTCTGAATGTCAGCTGTGAAGCAAACCCTTCTCAATCTCCATCGCAGAATTAGGTTTCTTAAATCTTCTTGCAGGGGCGGACCCACAAGCAGCTCATCATTCAGTGAAATGTTGTTTAATCCTTTAGCCGACGCATCAAATACAACGCGGACCTTCGTTGTCTCCTTGTCCTCGCGAATAACTGGATGATGCGGTAGGTACACAGCTGGTTTACTCAATTCACTCTCCGGAACCTCTTCTATGTAATTCTTCTCTATGAATTCTTTAATTACTCTTTCATATTCTCTTCTTAACTCTGGTTCTCTTTGAAATCTCCTTTCTAACTGATTAAACCTTCTTAAAGCTATATCCCTTGTATTTCCTTCTGTAGATAAGGGCTTCCTTGATTTCAAAGGTAACCTTACACTATATCTTCCGTCAGCTATTCTCGTATGTGTATCCTTATATATTTGTTCACATAACCTTTCTTCGGCAGTGTATGAACGTTCATTCGTAGGCTGTAATTCCCACATGGACTTCATCATATCATCAAAGTTAATTTGACTGCACAGCACTACGTTAGCATGGTAAGACTGGTCATCGCTAATACTTCCAAAGAGGATCCAACCTAAACTAGTTTCTTGCGCAGAAGGCGTGCCTGCAGGGCCTTTAATGAAATTATTTTTAAGAATTTCTGTATAGACTTCAACACCTAACAGTACATCTATCTTACCTGGCGCATGATATCTCGAATCAGCTAAGGCCAACCCTTGAATATGACTCCAGTCCTTACCTCTTCTTATTACCTTTGTAGGTAACTTAGTTGTTAAGTGGTGTGATAATACATACGCTTTCACCTTGAGGCTGAAAAATTTATCATAATGAGATAAAACCTCAAACTGAACCACTTGGCTTACAGAAGTCTGAAGTGACCCAACTCCAGTTACAGTACCTTTAACACCAGTCCTCTTAAGTCGCAATAACTGTGCTGCCTTTTCACTAATAAATGAGGCCTGGGAACCTGGGTCAATTAACGCTCGTAACATGGTGATGGTACCCGTACTACTCCTAATGGGAACCATGGCAGTTGCTAACAATATATTTCTGTTTTCGTAAGAGAAGTGTGAAGCTATAGACACATCATTAGTTCCTACCGTATTATCTTCTACATTTGCGTGCATAGAGGTCGACCCTGTTGTATTTAAACCCTCATTATTATCCAGGGACGCCTCTGGTTTCCTAAAAGAATGTAAAAGTGAATGATGTCGACGCGTACACACTTTACACGCTCCCTTCTGCTTACAGTTATAAACAGAATGACCTGCCAATAAACAGTTAAAACATAACCTATTGTCCTTTACAAATTCCTTTCTCTTTTCCGGCTCCAACTTACTAAATTCCTTGCAGTGATATAAATTATGATTACTGTTACAAAATTTACAATTTAAATTAGTTAACCCAGATATATGAAAACTTTTTTCTTTAAATCTATTATCCTTTAGCGACGAGTTACTACACGTTAATTCTAAAGTTCTAATTCTGTTTTCCAAAAAATTTATAAGAATATTTAATGCGGGCATGTTATCGGAACACTCTTTACTTACATAGTTTTCCCATTCCTTATGAGTTTCTAAATCTAATTTTTGAATAATTAAATAGCTTACAATCGGATCCCAAGTATCTGTACATATATGCAAATTATTCAAACTGTTTAAACACTCTTTAACACTGTCAATTAAAGTTTTTAACTGTCCTGATACTAGGTTACCAGTTTTTTTAATTGTAAATAATCTTTTTAATATAGCATTAACAATAAGCCTCTTATTACTATACCTCCTGATTAAAGTATCCCAAGCAGAATGGAAGTTATTTTTTACAATTTGAAAATGTTTAATTGTATTTTTGGCTTCACCAAATACACAAGATTTTAAATAATGTAATTTTTGCACATCATTGAGGTTAGTATTATTACAAATTAACGTCGTGAATGTATCTTCAAATGACTGCCACTCTTCGTATGAACCACTAAACGTTGGTAGGTTAATTCTGGGCAACCTGATATCCGTTATAATCATCTCACGATCTAAAGACGTGGACGTAGACGCAGAAGTATTGCCCATTGGGGCAGCAGGCTCCAACATATCCATCAAGTCCGCACGCAAGCACGTGTACACCTCCTCACACCGACTATATTTGTCTTGATCGAAGTATTCTAATGTTTTTCTCTGATCCTTTGTAGTAAGACGTAATAAGCTATTATACGCCGCGCGGTATGTTTCCCAGTATTCCTCCATGCACTTAATTCTCGTTTGTAGGTATCCACGTGTAAGTCTCGACTTGGGGCACTTTTTAATGTTGATCTGGGCCTTGTTAATAAGTTCATAAATATCGTCGAGTTGAACCAAAACATCTTCAAAAGTAGCCATAATTAACAAAAATAGTAATGAAAATATGATCACTGCATCAATCGCTGCACTTGTTTACGTCCTCCGTTTCGTAGAATTAGAAAAAAAAGTGGTTCCCGGAATCGCCGGCCGGTTAATTTGTTTATTGCTTAGCTCAATGAATCCGGCTCGTTTTGGACCATATGTTGATTTACATAAGGTTTACTTTCCCTTGTCCCGACCGGCGTTGAATAAAAGACATGTACTCGTTACGAGGTTATATTTGCGACTGATTAGAAAAACAAAGAATGCACACAACACTGTCTTTCCCCGATATATTAATGACATATGCTTAGACAAAATGTTACCTGCTTCCCGAGTATTAAGAAGTTTATTAAAGCGATTATGCTGTCGCTTTAGCACAATGGAATTTTCCATTAAACGTTTCTAAGAGTTAGGTCGGCATGCAATAGTTTTAGGCAAAATTGTTTTTTAAATTTTATTATATATTGAATTTTGTTTTTCTTTGAGGTCTATGAACTAATTTAAGATATTCTAAATATAACATCACGCCTATAATCCTCACGGAGACAGGCAAAAAAGTGATTCACTTACAGATTTCACCAGTTATGATTTTTGTTACCAGTTATGTCTCCCCATGGAATAGGTGGTGGAATAAAACCAGGCACAAATTCAGAATCCGAGCCACTGCTAGAAATTTTAAACAATTTTTTTTCTAAATTAGAAACATTCAACTATTCATCAATCCATTTTGTCTATTCTCGACTCTTAATAAATTCCCTAACAGCCTGAATGATGTTTCTCGATTAGTTATATAGTACCTGCATCACTTTACGTCGAGTATTCTACTTTAACTATTTTTTGTTTGCCCGTATACCCTCTTATATCTCGCACACGTAAGCCCATGAGATCGTCAAGTAATTATAATATGGATCCCTGTCAAAAATCTTCACTGTATTTCTGAACATCAAGGATATTTGGTAGCATGTTTAGGGATTAATCGGTCAGTGACATTGATTTTTACTTTTGATCCGACCAGTGTCACTATACATATACATTCTCATAATATATGACAGTTTATTATAACAATTAGGTCACACAGCACCTATCTGTCCATCGTCACTTCTCCCTCCGTGAGTTAAAAGTCCTCCGAACACCTCTACGTATTTTCCTTTCTAACTTTAGCGTTTATATCTCATATAGAAATTATGGCCTCATATTGTAACGCTTCGCTCCATATGTTACGTATCAGAAAATTGCTCTTTGGTGTCATCCGACATTTTCTTGTTAATATAGAGAAACATATAGCTATGTATAGTTTTACTTTCGCTTAGCTTGCAAGATTTACAGCTATTTCATTCGAAACTTGTTATGCAATTTTTGAATGTTTACTTATAATGAACCCCATTGTAGGATGGTCTTGTTCATTCGCCTCACTGCAATTTACTCAGTCGTCATGTTGTGGATGTAACTCGTGCTTTCGCATCTAATTACTTGAACAGCGATTAGATCTAGCGTGCATTTAGAGAGCTAATTATAAAATTTAATCGACTTTTCAATTTAAATTATTGATTTCGTTTTTCGTATTTCCTATCGCAGATGTTAATTAAGCTTAAAAGGTTATTTAAATTATCGTATACATCGTATCGCATCATCATCACTATTTCGTAGTATTTGTGATCGCTGGAATTTTTTAATATATTGCATCTGATATAGTCCAAAGTATTTTTAGACTTTTAGTAATGACTTTCATTTTGTCTGGAAATTTTGTTCTGCTTATATACACGGCTGCAAATTCAGGCAGCGCTAGAATACACGATGTCGTTAAAAGAAAATAGGTACTAAAAGAAATTACCAAGTTTAAGGGCAAAATGCCAGTCTAAATAACGAGCAGTTTGGATATTATGTTTCGGAATCTTTTCAGTCTAAGTGTGGTAAACTCGATAAGGGAATTAGGGGAGTCGAGCCAGACTATTGTGTCTCCGCCCCAGCGCTTCGGCAAGTCCTATACTGCTTTAGAAGAAGTAGCAAATTAAATAACATTACTTATAAATAAAACAATAGCGACACCAGTGACAAATACGTTAAGTAATCCAGTGTTATTCGGTCGTTCTATCGACGACGACAATTCGTTTTTACGGCCACAAATTCCGGTACACAGGAGATGTATCGTTCAATCTATCCGCTCGTTAGGTCCACAGTGTCGTATTGAGTGAACATTTGGAAAAAATTCTCCTTAGCATTTTATTATCAGACTAATATACCATGTTTATGGTCCAATTATAAAGTGTAGGGTTGTGATATGTGCATAATATATTTAGTGGCCATATTAAAAAGTTCACATTAATTCCTACGGCGAGAACTAAAGGGTTCAAACAGGTATCTTTCTAAAGTGTATCTTTGCATCCATTACAATGGTAAAGCCCAGGATACGGATTTATACCTTCAATCTTTAAATTTCGCTCACAACAAATAGATGTAATGTACAATGCTGCAGTAGATATCCAGCAAAGTTTTATTATCTTTTTGTATCATATTCAATGAAACCCAAGTTATTTATGTTGCCTTTTAATCTTGCTACGAGTTGATAACACTGAAAAAACGAAAAACAATTGTTTGAGAAACAGACTCCATTAGCGTTTTAGAATTGCAAAGCAAAAATCATATGAAACTGAGTACTATGACCTTTTAAAAAAACCTTATCTATTTTAAAATTTTATCTTTTTAAAAATTCCATCTAGTTCGTCGCAGTGTCATCGTTGCCTACGAGCAGAGACAGCATAGCGGACAATGCAATCAATAGCAAATAATCCAATACCGTGGTGTGGTGGACGGACGCCGGCAATCTCGAGAGATCGTGGAAAACAGGAAAATCGTACCGAGCGCCCTCTACGCCTCCTTGTACCTACGAGTGAACAAACTTACAGTCCTTCCTACAATATTTTCCTACGAACTTTGTCATCTTCTCGTGCTTTCTTTAAGCATAATGTGGTCAGAAGGGTAAATTTTTGGATCTTTCGTTATTGCTGTTATGTCGCCACGTCACTCCCCATAGGGGTAGACAGACAGCTCTGAGTGCCAAATGTCTCTACCCTTACAAACGTGACCCGATTATTCTACACTATTACGCATTTCTTATATCACATATATATCTTCACACCGAGTGCCTCGCGGGTTCAGCAGAAAGCACCGATTGCTAGATATTTTAATTTTCTTATTGTGTTCCTTTAAATTATAGTCCTATTTAAGTTATATTAATATTGCATATAAATTAATGGTGCGGCATACCAATTACCAATTATATCGATTGTGTGTTTTACTTCGCTGTAAAGTTAATATCGTGTTATCAACACGATACCCGGACGCGCCCAGGTCGCTCGTAAAATGTTTTTATTAGCAATGAATATAGAATATTATTACTTGTACACACGTGACATCACGCCTGTGCCTCCCTGAAGAGGTAGGCAGAGGATTGTAGTACGCTTCTACGATTTACTAGTTATATTACACGTCCCATCATGGAATAGCTGGCGAGTCTATTGTCATACACCGGGCACACATCAGCCCGTGTAAATGTGCTACTGGACATAACCCTCCCCTGAGGACATAACCCCTGATGCGGGCTAAGGATTACACAGCACGGGTTGATAAACATAATAGAAACGTGATATAAATAAAACAGAGTGAAATAATCTTAATGGAACTCGGTTTTACTATTATAGTATCGTAGCGTCACGCCTGTAAACCCTGACGAGGTAGGTAGAGGAGTGTAGAACACTCCCACATGTCCCACTGTGGAATAGGTGGTGAGCCTATTGCTATGCACTGCGCGCATTTCGATACTTCGAGCCACTGCTAGAAAATCTAAATTAGAAATATATGATAGTGTTATTGGAGATTTGAATCCAGGACCTCTCGATCGGCAGTCGCGCTTACGACCAACACGACCAACGGGGCCCGTTATTATTGTATCACTGGAATATATAATAAATAATTTACATACTTTTTTTTTTTTTTAAATTTACATGAAGCAACCAGGCGCCCTGGCGACCGGCGCCGAGTTGCCATTAACAAATCAATTTTTTCTTACATCCGCCAGCACGGACCTAACGATCAACTTATTTGCTTAAATACGATTCAGTATCGGACTAGAGACTGTAATACACTTATTACTGTTATATTATTACTTTACGTCACCCATGGGGTAGGGAAAGGAACGCTAAGTGCTAAATATTTGTCTATCCTAATAGACTTGAAATTAATGGCTCTATTCATACAAATTCTTCTCTTAATAATATAATACTTATTATTGTAACCTGCCTTGTTGATTTAGTCGTTGTAAACGCTATCGCTGAGCAAGGATCTGGGTTCGATATCAGAGTAGGTTTTTATTACGTTTTTCTAATTTTTTTTTCAGTAGTAACTCGGAGTCTGTGTTTGTGCTCGGTGTAAGGCGATAAGTTCATATCCGATGCCATTAGAAGTGTAGTAACAGCGGAAAGTACCAAACCCGTCTGCCTAGCTCTTCGGGAATGTATAAGCGCGATGTTATATCACTTATTCGTTTCACAGAACGGAAAAACATGCTTTTGTTATCGTTGGTAGTTTTACATAGTCTTGTGACATACACAGTATCTAAAGATGTCTCTAGAATCGTAAGTTCAGTCTTATGTAAACTTAACTCGTGAACAAACATAACAGAATGGGATAATACCTATTTATATGCTAGATAAATGACGTAAGCACTAACGTTTTGTTTTGTCCTATAACTTTCGAAGAAAAATAGAGGTTGGTGAAAATTTCTACGTTGTGGAAGCCTGTAGAACACTCATTAGTATTCTTTATTACATGGAAGGAATTGTGTTCTAAATATGTTTATGTTTGTTATTCGAAAATTTATTAGTAGAAACTTTGCTGATTTTTGTATTTAGTTTATGGTTCTTTTTTATTTACGTAAATATTGTATGTTTCCCAAATACAATCAAAATAACATAAAATATAATAAAAATTTAAATTTTAAATATTCGTCAGTATAAAGATCATTCTTTGATTACTAGAAAACCTGAATTAGAAAAAGAACGAAATTGATTAAATTCACATTACATTTAAATTCATTTAAAACGCTTTCTACTCATTTGTTCACTCGGTCGTCTCATTCACCTACTCATCTACTATTCAATTTTCTCTGTCACTAATGTAATAAAGTAAGGCTTTCTTATACATGAGCGTCAGGTTCCTGTCGTCTGAGATTAATCTAGTTAACCTTTTTATTCAGGTGAAGGCAATGTATCAATTAACACTTCATCCGTCGCGTTAAAACGTTCGCACCGACACTCGAGTCATTGTGACCCCAGTTTTGATTAAGTTAAAAATGTATGACAATCATATTTGTCATTAGCCTAACTCCACTGCGGGAGATGGGGCTCCACTAAGGGGTGCTTTCTTACGCTAGGCATGTACGTACAAACAACTATTTAATGAAAATCATATTCATACATGCATATATGTTCACGGCAAGTTGTTTACGGGGTAGGCAGAGAGAACCGAGTGCCATCTCTCTCCTCACAGACCTGACGTCTTCTTACACACATCACTTTCTTAACATGTGCGCGCCGGTTTCGGATAATTCGGATACCTGTACCATTAAAATCGTCAAAACTGACATTTGTCTATGACTTAGTGATAAAATTTTTTTTTCGTTTTTTCTTATGGACATCGAATGGCACACTTTTTTTTTTAGTTTCTATTGTAACATATTGTAATTTTTCTATAATTTAAATTGCCATTTCTGTAAATGCTTAGCTCATAAATGTAATTGGAATGGTCCGTACAAATTGAACAGATAAATAAATAAAATAAATAAATAAATATTATCAGAATTGGACCTATTCGGTCGACATAGCTGAATGTTGGCCTCCATAGCACCTGTTATGTTCTGTTTATTCCAACTCCTTTTTGATATAAACGATGGTGTTATGTTGTAAGCGAGCAGCAGTCGCGAACGGAGCCCGAGTTACGTCGGGGTGCGCCCCAATCGATACTGTGGGAGTACGTGTGTCGATTCACAAATATTGTATTTGCACACAAACAGCTCTCGGCCCGACGTGTTATTATATGTGGAATATTAATTTACATGTCTATATGTGTTATTATGTGATAATTTTGTGTGAAAGAGATTTATGAAAGCTTTCGCTTGTTCGGAAATTGTGTAAATTCAATTAATGTAATACTTTGGTTTCTCTGAAATGGTCATCATCTCCGTCATCTCCGTGATTATTCTATTTCAAATAAAAAATGAATTTTTCTAATAAGCTATCCACCCATCCATATATTCCATTTAGATTTTACGCAGATATAGACGATCACTATATCTTGAGAACTACGCGTCCGAATGACTTGGCAGGAATAATTAATTTGTCACGAAGAGGGCATCTAAGAATGGTTTTACCGTAATTCCAACCCGTAAGGTCTTAATAGAGATTCAAAATTGTACCTGAGTTCGTCGGTTTTGCAGTTGCACAACTAATTTGACTGCCTCGTCGGTCGTGTTGGTTGCAAGTGCGACTGCCGAACTGGAGGTCCTGGGTTCGATTCCCGGGTCGAGCACTACTAAATTTTCTAATTGAGATTTTCTAGTAGTGGCTCGGAGTCTGGATAAGTGCCCGATGCATGGCAATAGGCTCACCACCTATTCCATCGTGGGACGTAAAATTAACTGGTGAAACGTGGGAGTATTCTACATTCCTCGGGGATTTTTTTAAGATTTTCTAGAAACCGAAAAATTATGTATTTGATGGTTTTTGAAAATTACACCGCTAAATAAGTACTTAATTATCTTAGTACCAATTATGCACACAATTAGAGCGATTGTTTTAAAATACTTTCTTGTTATTATCATGTTGTGAGATTAAAGACGATAGACGATAGACGAAGTACATATTTGAGTATTTTAAAGTATAGATTTGAGTACCTACATATTATTTGTAGTGAATGTGTAACACTTCGTAATGTTTAGAGAACGAAAACTATTCCGTTTTTACGTCATCCCAGCGAAGCTCCGTCGTCGAGCTAGTGTATAATTATGTTAAGTAACTTAGCATCACACCTGTATTTCCCGGAAAAGGTAGGTGGAAGAGTGTACTTGTAATTTTCATATATTTTTCATTACTTTTCATACTTTTCACCATTTACGTTACACGTGCCAGGGAATAGGCATTGAGTCTATTGATAAAGACCGGGCACAAATCCAGACGCTCATTACTTAACTTTAAGAAGAGTAAGTTATAAACCTTCCTTTCATTTAGTAACATTATTGTATTCTCGGTCTAAGAATCTCACCATTAATACGTTTTAGTTTTCACTTCAATGTCAATTAATGTGTAACGTCACATTTAGTTGAAGCAACATTCTTGTCAAGTGTTAAGCTCGACTTATAAGAAAGCAGCAAAACGAACACCAAAGCAGCGTTGTAACCGGACGTTATTATACGAAGATTTATCGCTCCCTGTTTGACATCAACACGTCTAGACGTGGAGATAGCGTGCTGTATAATTACGTTACTCTAATATCATCATCAGGCGGAACATCCCTTGTCCGAGAGCACACTGGCCGCTAGCATTGGTTCAAGTTGTTTAGAGCCCGCGCTATATCTTGAGACATGCGCGCCTATGTATATGTCAGAGCATAATTCCCGCATTTCCCCTTAAGGGGAAAGCAGAGGAATGTAGTTTGGAGGAGACCTATTTTCAGCCTTGGGCGTAAGATGGATGAAATGATGCTGATAATCTTTAAAGGATGAATTTCCAATAAATAAATGTAATATAATCCTGATACAGAGACTGAAATGGAGGTTCAATTTCAACGTCTGAGTTCTTATGCCTAACTTTCTGGTATTACAGGCGTTACATTTTTTATGTGTGCGTAAGAAAACATAAAAAAATTTAAAGACCAAATCTACTTTGTAAGTAAACTTAGTAAAAGGCAAAAATATTTAATTCCTTAAATTTTATTTACAATATAATATTTTTAAGATAAGTACATAGTGTTTAAGAAGAAAAGTTTCAAAAATGTGATGATCATCTGATTTTGTTGACACGCACACAACGGTACACAAAATTTTATTTATGCTGTAGAGATAACATACAATAATGTAATTTTGCACAGTACCAACTCTCATTCGCTATTATGTCGCGTTTGAATGGAATTTCTTAGAAGCCTTTCTCAATGGATGTTTACGTCGTGAATTAATAATACTGTCTATATTTCGTGGCTTCAGTTTCAGCAGTTGCGTCTGTGCCAAAATGAAACAGCCCGAAGTAAGTTGTAAATTGCTTGTAATAAAATTGCTTATAAATTATTAAATAATGAAAATTTGATATCTTTTTAATTTCATAAATATAATACATAGTTTCTGTATTAAATAACTTTAAATGTCATTATGTTTATTGTAAAATCGTACCTGGACCCTTATATAGTAAGCAAAAATCGTCAAATGTCAAATTCTTAGATTATGGGGATTGTATATAGATTTATGGGGCTTAGAATTCGTCATTCTCTTCATAAATTCATGCCGGTTTCGGAGACTTGTGACTCCTCGTCAACTAGACATTGACCTATTAGGTGATTCTTAGTCTCCCGAAATACCTGGCACCAATAATATTGCCGTTATATATCTGTCCTATCATTCTTTTATTAAAGACCTTTAAAATATTTACATTTTCTTTTGGGTTACGAAATATTTGCTCATAAATTGCCGTCCGACAAACGTTTACAACAATCGTGTCCATTCCGTTAGAAAATTATTACATCGCTCCCAATTTTTATCGATCAGCCGACACCCGATATCGGGGATAAAGAGATTTATCGCGGGAACATTGTTAAACACAAAAAACTCTGCAAAGGCGTAGACGCGATTCCAAATATTGGAGTCATATATATAAAACAAGCATTTTCCTTGTCTTGTCAGTTCTGTACGCATAGATAAGTTTATGTCTCTATACTCTCTGTATCCCTTATGAGAGCTGGTTTGATGTTATATTAATAACAGTTTTACTCATGCCTAAGCGGACCTTGTTTTAGAAAGCTTTTAGTGCCGCTCAGTTCAGTTGTTTAACAATGCCATAAGCGTCCTTGTTTCTCTCGATATCACCAGTACAAATACATTTATTATTTTTAAAAAGGCAACCGTGGTTCTATCTAGAGGTATTGCCTCGTTATAGTACTGTAGATGGAACATGCTGGTTAGTTTACAACGATACCGGGTAGACTGCCAGATAAATTATACGTTTTTAATAATCACTCCTAATTACACGGAATATATGTATATGATAACTTATGTAATGTGGTAGTACGTACTACTCTCCTCTGCCTACCCCTTCAGCGAAATACAGGGGTGAAATATGTTATTTATCTTAAAGAGATCAGTAATTATTATAGATAGATGAATAGGTGTTTTCGTTAAATTATATGTAAATTTATTTAGTAATGTATTTAATATCAGATAATTTACATTTGAAAATGAAGGTAAATATGTAGCTGTATAGTTGCGGTGTGGATACCTAATGTTTATGTTTAAAGTCTGTGCGGATATAAAGCTCCCAATACGCTCGGATGAGCTTAAGGGTAACGCCCGGTCTCATCGCATTCAACCCCAGTAAGGAGAATGGAAAGGATGGTTCGAGGAGACTCGATTTTTATTGTTCTACCATTAAATATAAATAGATTTGTAACAAACATAGTAAATAAAGAATCGATATAATGTTAACAGTTATGAATAAATGTATATTTTAGAATATTTTCGCACAAGGCTATCTGATCCTAAGCTATGCAGTCTATACTGATAGTCAGATGTCTGATACATTACACACTGACATTTAAATAAATGTAGGTTTATATACTCAAATTTTGAACCCAGACACAATAAGAATCACATAACTATTCAATCCAAGTGATACTCGAACCCACGACCCCCATCTCTGACTGTAAGCCAGTCAAAGAAATCCCTTTGTTCTCCTGCAATACAAATAACCACTCTAGTATTTAATAACATAATAAACAACAGAATTTAAAAAAATCCTGCAATAACAATTCTATTATTTTGTAACATGATAAACAACAGAATAAAAGGGCATAATATATTATGACAAGGCGGTGAGGTAAAGATAACCAAGGTGGATAGCATGGAGGTAGAGAAGGGAAATTTCCCGGCTTTAACTATGTGAGCACCGCCACAATTCAATCTGTCGAGAGACTAACTACTAAGAGATCTCAGTAAGCGTTTAAATGACTGCTTCTCAGAAACTTTCCCCGCTTGTTCTTGTTCCCCGCTTGTTCTTGTTCCTCGCTTGTTCTCCGCTTGCTCTGCGCACGGTGAGGCCACATCGTAGCGCTCTGTGTGTCTTAGCGAGCAAATATTTATATCGAGCTTTAATTAAATGAAATATATTTATGTTTGCAATGTCTACATTTGATTTTTAGAAAGTATATTTATTATTATGTCTCTCCTATTTCTTGAATATTGAATAAAGGGGAACCTATTGCCATACACCGGACTCGAATCCAGACAACGAGCTACAGCTAAGAATGTCAAGCTAGAAATCCGACCCGAGAATCGAACCCAATCTCAATCAGTAGTTCCAAAATCAATTACTAGTTCCAATTGTTACCACTCGATCAGCGAGACTGAGAATTATTCGTCATATAGTATTTTAACTAATTGGTACAATTTATAAAGCTGTACTGAATTACTACAAGCACGCTGAGATAAATGGAGTGAATATCTCCGAGATAAAGTTAAGTAATGCTCTCGGTCAACGCTTAGGAGTTATTGTTGGGACCACTCCGTATAACCGTTTGTGGCCCACAGTCTATTCAAACAATAAATATCCACCCATCGAGTGTAGCGTCTCGGGTCAATAGCTCCTGGGCACCATAATAGCCGCCAGGATTGATGTTATGATTAATTTGCAAATGTTAGTTATTTGCCTGTACCAACCTATTTCTGAATGTTAAATTAAATATTTATGTTAACTATGAATCATGGTTGTGTATGAACTATGAATGAATTTGTTGCTTAAATAAAATAAAGTTTTAAGGTCATAAGTAAGTACATAATACTATTTGATTATTAAAGTAACTTCACGCGTGTAAACCCCGAAGAGGTAGGCAGAGGAATGTAGAACACTCCCACGTTTCACCGGTTACTTTTACGTCCCATAATGGAATAGGTGGTGAGCCTATTGCCATCATAATAATAATAATATGTAACATGTTAAAAGATTAATCCTTTTATAAAATAAGTAAAATCTACGAGAGTACTATGATTGAACATAAATTATACTCAATAAAAATACAAAGCAAACAAAGACTCAACATCAAGATCTGTAGATTCCAAACCGTAAGCATAATGCCGATTCTTGTGTAAGTTTCTCGCAGTTATTTGAGTTTCGCATCGGTATTGAGACGGCCCTTCCCGAGGTACCAATTGTGCAGCGAACCGTTTTATACCCAAAATATTTCACCGGATGTTGTCAACGAAGTTAAAGATAAGTTCACCTCTTGAGTGAACATTCTAAGATCCGTACGAAAGTTTTATGGAATCAGTTTAATAACCTGTTGCTGTGGAACTGAAACAGTGAAGATCGAACAGGAACAGATTCCTGATGGAATTTCAACTACGAATAACGAAGACCAATCGACCAGTAGTGTTCGATGTGGTTGGTATCTGGTAACGTGTTGGTCAGAAGTATTCTTGAATGTTGTGTTACTTTAGAACCCTCACTGTGCCACTCATGTACTCAGGATCGAAAGGATACAGAAGCGCTTTCAGTGACACCTGAAAAGATGCTTGCATGGAGACTTGTATCATATGATGATGACAAACTAAAACATTTCAAAATTTCCTCCTTGAAGAGTCGCCGGGATCTCATGGATGTTTATGATAGATGATCCGTTTTATGTTTAATCTCTTAAAGAATAAGTTCGACTAGAAATCTCCTCTACATATAAGGTTTATCTACATCATTAAATCCGGTTTAAAATCACACCTCTTATGTCGCCACTAAGAAGAACTATTTTGCAACTCCCGATTCGTCGACTTGGTAAGCTAGTAAGTTTAATAGACCAATATATTAACTATGATAGTTCATCTTAATTTAAAAATATATTTAAAAATGTTAATGTGTTGCAAAGAACAAATATGTAATCGAAACTGCATATTAATGTCATTATTGAGTATTATATACCTAATCGAGAGGTCCTGAGTTCGAATCCCGGGTTAGACTACTATTAGATTTTTCTGACTTAGATTTTCTAGTATGTGGTTTGAAATCTGGATATGTGCCTGGTGTATGGCAATAGGCTCACCACCTACTTAATTTCATAGTTGGACTTGGTAAAACGTGGGAATGTACATGTGCCTATCCGTTCGGATATACAGGAGTTAATTACAGTAGCCTTTTTTGACGATACCACTTGATGTCTTTAAAAAAATGAGGCAATATCAACGATTTCAGAATTCCCCACAAGCCATTAAATAATTCACAACATCGGTATTATTTTAAGGATGCGGCTTCGCTAACAACTGGGATTATACAAAAGAAAAATCGAGAAGCGATCTTAATGAACAGTGCAATCCAATCCTCAGCTGGAACTAGTTGTGAAACAATAATCCCTCGAGGAAATCACTTTCCGCAGCGCACAGTGGAAGCGCCCAACAACTTTGTTATGTCTTGACAAGTTAGCGTAATAAATCTTATTGCCTCCATTGCGTAATGTACATTGCAATAATAAGGGAGTAAAAAAGTTGAAAGTTTTATAATACTAAATTGTCTTGTCCATACTATAATTTTAAATTTACTGCCTGTGTAGTGGTAACCTAGACGCCAAGCATTAACTCTTGCGTTAATGCTTGGCGTCTAGGTGCTGGGATCGACCCTCGATTTTTCAAACTCAATATTATTATTAACAGCACGGATTTTGGAATTGTGTTCTGTATATGTCAACGAGCTCACCCCTATTACATATTGTGATAGACAAAATTACTCGTCAACTATACTCTTCTCCTAACCCTTCGGGAAAATGTTTGCGTGATGTTATTTTTTAATGTTATAATTTTAAATTGCGCTGTCCATTTAAGTAGACTAATTCGTGTCTTAGCGCGGAGCTGAAACTAATTTAATTGCATGATTTAGATAATGGGATGGGATTATTGGAAATTTTCATGTATATTTAAGTGGCCTTTAATTATAGTTAAATATATTTTATTATTAAAGGCTAATAGAAAATTTGTTCAATTATTTGTATTTCATAATATACACCCACAAATAACAGATTCCTTTTTAATATAGTTTATTATATTATCACGCCAGTTTCTATACGCGGGAGGCAGAGAGTATCAACTATCAAATATCTCGATCTTACAGATCTAACGTGCTTCTTCTGCATTCATCACTTTCTTATTAAGCGCGCGCCGATCTCTCTCTCTCTCTCTCTCCTAAGCATTATTATTCCCATCTGATTGTGGGGTCTGCTTTCCGTATCCGAAGACTTATGTCGAATTATCCGTGTCGAAGACTTATGTCTCTACGCCAGCCAATATCTGACCTATTTAGTCAATAAAACAACATGTATTAAAACTTTGCCAAGTAAAACTAGAAAGTGTTAATAAAAAAACATCTTTATGGGAGCAACTGTCGAAGACGGCGAAAATATTTTGCTAAGCTTGACGTGATTGCAACCTGTAATCAATTTTTGTTTATTTATTTGTGAATAGGCTTGCCTTTAACTGCTATCTCATCTCTTAGAAAGCGAGATGTAGCCTAGACAGCATCACGCTTGCCTGGTAAGTGCTTATTCACTCTTATCTATGGTCTGTATAGCACAGCACAAAAACCTTCAATGTACACATAATAGGTATAACGTAATTATTTGTAGGCTTTTACGGCCCGTAATAAAACGGCAACGTCTCAAGAGATCCCGTGTCGCGGATTACGGGGCAACTCGAATTGCCCCATCTAATCTCCGTGTTGTCCAATTTACATACAAAAACAATTGGGATTAGACCTATTTATTGTCTTCAACGAGAACGCGGCTTAAAGGTGAATTGGTGAATTGTGTTGTGTGTGTGTTTGTGTGTGTTGTGTGCGTAGTGCGTGCGTCCGTGCGTGCTTGCTTGCTTGCGTGAGTGCGTGCGAGTGTGCGTGAATGTATGTTGTGTTTTTTTTATTTATTGTTCTTCAATATGATTTGCTTAACTAAAAAAAGGTCAATAGCTTGTTATGGTACATTGTTTATATATTTTTTAATAGGCTAGCGTTCGCCATTAGACCGCCTGATGGAATGCGTACATGCGTGGTAAATGTGCATTATATGTATATGCTTAGAAAGACTCTGTTCGCCTTGGCTTTGAAGAGTCCTAGTTATGTGTCCAGAATTATGTTAGAAATATTTAATATAATTATTATAATAGAAATAAACAGAGTACTTGCAACATTTAACTTGAACAACAAATTCTTCCACTGTGTATATTACTAAGGAACAGACTGGATTCAGGAAGCGTAAAAGTTTATTCATAAGAATTTCATAGCAGTTTATATTTTGTATTCACAAACATTGCATATGTTGTGCAACTTTTGCAAGTATGCAAAGTACCTACTGAGTTATAAAATGTAAAGACAATGCTGGTAACATTCTCAAACGGAAATGAATGTACACAAAAAATAAACAAGAAATTTTCGCAACTGGCGTGAGTGAGGAGAGTGCATATTGTGGACCATGCATATTAATACTGTAAATATGTTCACTGCACATGTATATGGCACTCAGTGCTCTCTGCCTATCAAGTAAGAGTTGTGGGGTGTGATAATATACAAATATAAATAATGCTAACAATAGCTAAAGAAAAAGTAACTTCACGCATGTAATCCCTGAAAAGGTAAGCAGAGGAATGTAGAACATTCCCACGTTTCACCAGTTACTTTTAAGTCCCACGATGGAATAGGTGGTGAGC
>DWDW01000077.1:0-19138 GCA_018245635.1 Mimoniades versicolor eupheme | reverse complement strand
ACTGGTGAAACGTGGGAATGTTCTACATTCCTCTGCCTACCTCTTCGGGGATTACAGGCGTGAAGTTACTTTTTATTTTTTTACATATTTATATCAATAATAAAAAAAATTGTGATGAAACAGCGCGAAGTTAACGCATGACATCTTTACTCTTGACATATTTGCTAATGTGACATTATGCTCGAAATTCTCACGCAATGAGATTCGTTAGTTTCGTGACGACGCGACGGCGGGTAGATAAATAGAAACTACTGTAATGCAAGAAGGCGTTAATGCGTGTATTTATTGTTCACAGCCACCTCGGCTCAGTGAGTCGATGTAGTCACGTCAGATTGTAACGCCACAAGGAGCATACAATGACAATGACGTCACGTGGAAGACAAGAGCGGTGCCGAGTTTTAGAGTAATAATTATAACCGCCTCCGAGGTTTAGTATGTGTTATCGTTTGTTAGATTTGGAGTTTTGTAATGATGGAGTTTAGGAAATACGGACTTTTGAATTTAGAATGACGTGACGTCATCGCTCATAGCAAACTGATTTTCCTGTTCGTGTAACTTTATATTATTGGCAGGAGAGCTGTATATAGATTGTTCTAGAAGATTTAATTAGTGACGTGATGGCTGATGTATTTTGGAGGTTATTTAATTTTGTCTTACAACATATAAAACAATTTGGTTTAAAAAAAATACTGCAAAACAAAAAACTTTTAAATGAATGGATTCAAGTAATGAATTGTCATATACATATATGGATATATTGTGTGCATTCGCACAAATTGAGTTTCAATATTTGCTTAACGTAGTTGGGAATCTGGTATCGAAATATTGTAAATAATACAGTAATACAGAATGCAATATTTCACACGTTTGGAAAAAAATTTTTGTTAGTTTAAATAAAATTCCGCTTCTTAAAATTCATATAATATTATTATTTATTATGCTATGTCATTTAAGTAAAACGTGTTATTATTTTTGTGCAGTTTACTCTAAAACAAACCGATGTTAATCCAGCATTAACTATTAGTTTATTTTATAAACATCCGAATTTAAATGTTATATAAAACATAAACCGGCGTGCATGTATGAAGAGAGTGATGAATGTGGACGAAGCACGACAGGTGTGTAAGAATAGAGTTATTTGGCACTGTGCTCTCTGCCTACCCCGCAAGGGACCTGGCGTAAAGTTATGTATGTACGAGTATGTATATGAAACATAAATCTTACTACGAAAACATTTAAATAATTCAATGGACGACTGAAAATATATTACACGATGATTGTATTTGAACCCGCTCTCCAAACGTTAAACCCTTGTACGTCAGTCACCACGCAATTCGCTACCCTCCTTTGTAAATATTTATTAGTGTGTACTTACTGTGTTCCTTTTATAGTTAAAAAAGAACTTTTGTAAATATTTTTACTAATTATGTGTACCAATTAATTGTAAGAATAACGCCTGTGTGTAAAGCTTGAGAGCTTTATGTGAGCTTTCAATTTGTCGGAAGAATACTTTCGGAATGACGTTTACTCATTAAACATTTATATCTATTTAAAATTGGCGTACTGTACTTAGGTGCGTTTATAGAGAAGCCGATATGACACCATGTGTTACTTGAAATATTTAAGTGTCGACGTTGAATAAATACTGCCAACAGAGAAAAATTTTGCCATTCAACTAGACCCTATATTAAATGTTTTAATGGCTGTAAGTTTGATACGATTTTTCATAGCTGGTTATATGGAAAGACACTAAAATGGAAAAGTATCGTCAAATTTCGTCGTATGTTACGTACCAATAAGAATGGATGTCATGTCGCACTGTTTTCGAAATTCAGCTTTCTGATAAACGCACCCACTGTCGGTTATTATTTAAATGTACTAATTTCCTTTACTTAAATTAATTATCCACATCAATGACATGTGTTAATAAAATTATTAATATAAAATAAATTATTTAACCGGACGTAATTTGAATAACCGACGCAACTTTTGTAACAGAAAAAATCGATCATTCAACACCATCCACTGCAATTAGTTTCTAAACACCACGAAGTGCAGAAAATAGATAAACAAATCTATTACGCAAGAAAACATAATGTTATTAAACGGCAAAGCTTGTACATTTTCTGTGTTTATTTAATACACATTAAATATAATATAATGCACAATGTGTTCCGGCATAGCTTTCAAGAACTCGTTCCAAAATCAGACACGGCAGATTAATAGACAGATATACCCATGTAAGCCAGCCATCGTTTTAAACATTTCTAATAACATTTCTAATAATATAATAAAATTTTAAACATTTCTAATAACATTTTCATTTCCGAGAATTCACTGCATTGTGATCGGTGAACGCTTAAAGTGACAAGGACCTACAAGAACTAAAGTTAAATATTAAAGTTAAATGTTATAACAAGAGCTAACGTTGATATAAGCTTTAACCTTCATGTTTTTAATCCCCAAAACGTAGACAGAGGATAGGAGAGGTAGTAGCAACAACAAATTGAACCACCTATCGATAGAATTATAACAATTTATCAATCGTCATCAATTTTAAGAATTTATAGAATTTATTATTTATTTATCTGGAATATAGCCGTGCGCCAGATTTACTTACTCCGCCTAAGCCTAAACGTTCAGTTCTTAATACATGTACTACGTTTAAAACAATTATGATAAACAAAGATTTAAATCTCATTGTAAACTATTTTATCATATACATATGTATGTGTATGAAAACATAGTATATTCGTTGACGTTGCATTGAATCGTTAAAACTTAACGTTAATTACCCAACCGGGTCATAAAATGCGGTAGCTACGATGCCTCATGACGCGTTTCAAAGGGCGCGGATATTTTGATGTTCATCGTGATATTTCATTGTTCGAATCGTAAAACAAAGATGTAGCAATTCGACGTGCAGCGTCCACTCAGAACACATTACTGCAAGAATGCAATTTGATATCTTGAACCGTGGAAACTAATGTTCCGCTTTGTAATAAAATGTCCTCGTTGCCTCTGACATCATATACGCTTGAATTTACTGCTCTAAATGCTTTGTGTCTGATATTTTTATTATTGACTTGTTTTGTATCATTTTAAAATACATAGTATCGTGAAGGTAGCAAAGTACTTATAAACGTGGTTAAGCCAATGCATTCTCTTATAAGAGGCTCTTGATATATGGTGGTTGAAATTCGATCATTATTTATTAAGTTTTTAAATTTGATCTTTATTTAATGTCTGAAGTCAAAGACACCTCTATAAGTCTACTCTATGTAGGGTAATCACAGATTACTATTGTTTTATGTATATGGATTTTTATACTGTTGAAGTCCACACAAAAACAATGAGTGTGTTATTCGATTGTCATATTGTTGATTTTTGGACTAAGCCAATTTGACTCATTTATAATGCAAGAGAAATATAATATGTAAGAGGCTTTGTGTTAAATGCAATAAAAATCTTTGCGGAAAATGTATTTCAAAAACAGAGTTTTGTGTATAAGAGTTGAAGTGGCTCAATAAATTTAATGTTAATATATTTAATTTAATATATGTAACACGTGCGACATACAAATTGTATCTTTCTGCACTCCTTTACAACTATAGCAAATAGGTCTTACACACCTCCCTGCGAGCAATATCCTTAAAAGCTGTATGAAGATTTCTCTTCAGCTATTAAAATTATAAAATACCAATGAACACGAATCATTTAATATAAGGCCACTCTTTTATTCGAATTACCGTCGGAGCCATCTTTACACAATACGATCACAGGTTACACATGTTCGAACACAAATACCTGATGAACTACATGTATACATATAAATATATACTTAAATGGATAATTTTTTACACCCAGACACAGAACAAATACTTGTGTTCATCGCACAAATATTTATTCTGGGTGGGAATCGAACCTACGACCCCCGGCGCAACAGTCAGGTTCACTAACCACTGCTCCAACGGGCCAGTCAATGGATGGATGGATTGTCACAATCAATAAAAAACTTAACAAATGATTATGAAAGTAAATGTGATGAAAGAAAGTACTACATTACGGGCTGTTTACATTTTATTATAATGACAATAGAGAAAATAAAGAGACTATATACACCGTTTCTCTACATATGTTCACCAAAGGAAGCTAACCAAACACTTAACTCTAAATTTTAAATATTCCTAAAAACTCTATTTGTGAACCGAACAGATTGTTTGGTTTGAGAATTAGCACAAGTTTCTCATATGTAACGAATGGGGGCAAATGTTTGAGAAACTATGATTGATACGGAGAATCGTAAAGACGGTCTTTGGGAATATTCCGGGTGTTATTTGTGGTGGAGCTTTTAAATAAGCGGATTTAGAAGCGGTTACTACGAGCGGTTACGCGTACTCCTTTTCATAGAACTTATCGAAAATACATATTAATCATCTCAGTCGATTGGAACATTAATGGATTAAATCGATTTATATACATAAATTCTAATCTCAGGAACAATTAATTATAACGTAACTTAAATGCAAATAGATTAAATTACCGTTTCATTAACGAAAGCGTCTTACCCATAACTCAATTTAACTAGATATACCCATAACATAATTTAACGATAAATAATCGATAATTCCACGTCCAAATCACAAATCGCTTCCGCTTTTATCACCGTTCATTCAATATCTCCACACCGGCCGCGACCACACGCGACGTGTCGTTAAACCGAACGACAACATTTATCTATAGTTAGCGTCCCTTCCTACGTGGTTCTGTGTAAATTGAACCATTTAGTTGACGGTCAAATTGCAGCGATTTAGACCGAATCCATTATTATTTCATAGCCTTTTTACGCGTGTAGAAGCTTTTTTCGTTCGAGTAAAGAATTTGTTGTGAAGGAGTTAAGTTCTTTGTCAATTTAAAATATTTTAGCAAAATTATTTCACATGGTTCATTCATTATGGTATATTATGTTTATATGAAAAGCCGTTTCGTAGTGTTTACATTCAATACGAATTATAATTTCTTTTTCCGGTTTGATCAAAATGAGACTATGAATGTAATAAATGTAACACTATGACTAATACGATATTATCGAAAAGAAAGATAAGAAAAATTAAGTAATAATTAAAAGTAATCAAATCGCTATTAAATCATAGCCTCTCAGAATCGGCCGAGACTTTATACCACTTTAGTTACACCGCCACTCGATCATATGTCGTCTATACGAGAAATTTGAATCGTTTTATCTGTCTGTCGCGCCGTTGCTCGACATTTGATGCTATATTGTCTAAATAGAAGTAAATAGATGTATCACCACAGCTATTTCTTGTTGGAGTTTCTCTTTACGACTTCAACAAGTAAAGGTCCGTACTAATTGCGAGCGGAAAACTAATGACAAATAAATTGTACTAAATTAATATGTGATGATGAACGAACTCTGTGAATGTCAATTCTCGAAATAAACACTTGTTTCGTATACAAATTGCAACCCATTTTGTAATAAAAATTACATCTTAAAGCTTCTCACTCACGAGGATCTTATATGAAATTAGGCAGCGACTTGCTAATTAGACATCTAAGAACTAAGATTGCATTAGTTGCACACTTTTATGTACATCCATTGTTGAACTGTGTTGACTGATATTATGCGACCAGGCAACACTCCCACCTTTTGTTCAACTTAACATTAGGTGATGCAATCAATTTCAAAAAATAAAACAACTAAATTTAAACTCACGCACTGAACAAATATTCATGATTGTCGCACAAACATTTGACCTGGGTGGGAATACAATCAGCAATCGTCAGTTCAGTGGTCAGGGTCATTAACTGTATGACACCCAGGCCGATCTTACTAGAACGTTTCGTTCATGTGCGCCACATGTTTCTTATGACACTGTCAAAATGTCAACTTGAGGCTTATCGTTTAAGACTATTTGTTATATTATAATTTATATACACTTAAGGTATACACATAATAGAAGACGAAAAGAACAGAGCGCGGTACAAAAGTACAGCTTACGCGATTATCATCCATTGTAATTAATGGTGATAATCTAACAATCAAGACGGTGAAAATCGTTATACTTATACATATTTAAATTTGGAATTATATAACTGTACAAATTTTCTGTACGTAATTTATGGGTCAGAGCTCATGGATAGGCAGACAGATGCAGCTGGAACACATGACAAGAGCTGGAACACATGACAAGAGCTGGAACACTTATCATAATATATATAATTAGGTGATTAATTTATTACGTAACGATCACTGTGACCAAAGCGAAAATAGTGGATTACTACATCAATGTCTGCTAAGTGCCGTGTTACGGTTTACCAAAGCTAAAGGACTCATTAAGCGTATTGTATTTTTTTGATACTGGTTATAGACATCGCACTGAGCAAGTTCCTTCTTGGATGACTATTGATATACCGTTAAATATTATATCCGTCATATTTCTGTTACAAAAATGATAAAACATGTTTAACTACTTTTTGAACTGTCTTGTATTTGATATAAAAATTGTATTGTTTTATAATGTTTTATTAAATATGTGCAAAATATAGCCTCCATTTATTGTCGCATGAAAATATTTTTCAAATTGTAAATCTTAAATATTTAATGTTTAAAATGTGTTCGTTACGGTTATGTTATATGAAATGCTAAATAAAGACGAATTGAATACTGAATATGAGGCAAACTATTATGAATGTTGTGTAAATAGAATTAAGTTTATATTCGCTTATGTGTCTGTTGTTGAGGTAGGTAGGTTAATTCAACCCTAAAAGTAATTTATAGGTGAAAGTATGAACTGGATATATTAATCCGGATGTGGCCACTGCGTCCTGATTGGCAAATGGATACGAAAATTCTACTATCCTGCTCTAAATAATATAACAAATGTCTTGTTATTTGACAACAAATATTTTCACGATCCGTTGTACTGAGATCTGCGAACGATCACAATACATCTCATATTGCTTGTTATCAGAACAATTCCACGCGCCATTGGCTGGAATCTCGCGGTTCATTGATACGACGCAGCTCATAATATTGTGGAACGTGGGAACTTAGCACACAACACCGTGTATTGAGGTGATCTCTTCGCGTCTAACTGATCACAGTTTTTCTGTCGTTCGTTGATCACAGTTTGGATCACTTGAGTTATATAGCAGTAACGCTGCCATATCGAAATTCAATTGTAAATAGTTTATGTAAATTTGTATATAGGGAACGTCTATAACGAAAATAAAATTCTAGTCTTATTTAGTTCTAACGGTGCTAAGTATTGTAAATTGAAGTATTAATAAACATTATTCTAGAGTAATGTCAATTGTCGGCTGCCCCATACAAAGTGTGGTGTTTGAATTTGTTGACGGTATTCGAAAATGGGAAAAAAAAATGTTTCTTGTAAATGTTTCCAAATAAAATGTCGAGCATTTATGGTTTTTACTTGTGTTTTATTACAATCCAATATACGTAACGTAACATCACGCGTGTAATCCCCGAAGAGGTAGACAGAGTAATGTAGAACACACTCATGTTTCACCAGTTACGTTTACATCACACTATGGAATAGATAGTGAGCCTATTTTCATACACCGAGCACATGTCCAGACTCCTACTAGAAAATCTAAATAAGCAAAATTACTAGTGTCCGGCCTGGGAATTGAACCAAGGACCTTCCGATCGGCAGTCGCACTTGCAACCAACACGGCCAACGAGGCAATAAATCCAATATCGTATTAAAAAACCTGTAGACTGTAAGTCGAGAATCCGAGAATAACATTGGATGCGACAAATTTTTGAAACGGTATAGTTGGTCACAGACCCGCGTTTTAAAAAGGCGTTAAACTTAGTCTAGCTTGCATCTTGCATCACTAATGCATTTTCCTACAAACCAGAATGCTTCAATTTTCAACTCAATCTAAATTGTTCCGACAAAATTGAAGACTAATTCTTCAATTTTGTCGGAACAATTAGTCTACAAATTCGGATAGTCTACAAATTTCAGTGTACGGGCTCGAGAGTCCCCAATTCAAACCTTAGCGTGCATTTTAACTAAATCAAATATGACTATAGGTAGAAATCTGGACACTTCAGAATAACTCCCAGAACAAAGTTGGATCCAGCAATAGAAAAAAACAAATATGACGATAATGCTGCATGTAACAGAAGTACGCACAACCATCCAATACTGTTCTTGTTGGACACTCTCAACAAGCTGCTATTCATACTGCACAAAGATTTACTGTTCCAACGTGCACGTGATTTGAAACGCAATTAAGAGGAACGAATTTCTAATTAACAATAAAGATCGTTACTGTTTTTGAACTTCGCTTTCGCATGTACTAAACGCTTTAATCGTAACCTTGTTTATTTCGCATAACGTAAAATCATGCCCGTAATCCTCTAAGATTTAGGCAGAGGAACGTAAAACACTCTCGTATTTCACCAGTTACGTTTACGTCCCACTAAGAGATATGTGGTGAGCCTATTGCCATATTTCACATAATTTCCATGTATTTAAATTAATGTTCGGTTAGAATAATTCAAGTCTTTGTAAAGAGTATTAGAAATTAGATGCTTGCGTTGTGAAGCAAATTTCGTTTATCGAACGGAATTATGTGACAATGTGTTTAGGGGACAGGGAGCGATGGCGCTCTTTGGGGAAGCCCTATGTCCAGCAGTGGACTGAGATAGGCTGATAATGATGATGATGATGATTATGATGATAATGATGATGATGAATATCAAGTGCTTAACACGTCGGCACACACATAATATATTATACCTACACATATAATGGACAATTTCTTATATAGCGTCATGTAACTTCAGTTTTTATTGCACTATACAAACATCTTGATGATCCGTTCTGAATGTTGGTCGTTGTGCGGATACAGCAACCTGGGGCCCTCGATTCTTCTACCAGCAGGGTTAATGCAAATGTTATTTATAAAATAAATTAAAGTTGGAATGTGCACCAGATAAGGATGTTAATCTGCCGAGCGTCTAGATGTTCGGTGTAGAAAAATAGCCGGGGGAATCAGTTAATTAAATAAATTTAAATTGGACTAATGTTACTACAAATCCTATTAGTCTTGCTTGAGGTGTGGACATCCGCAAATACGTCGAACTCTCTTCAACTCTCTTAACAACAGTAATCAATCTATAAAAATATATTAACCAACTTCCAAGTATAATATGCTTTTCCTTTAAATTTTCATCATGAATGTAATTATTCCCGGCTTAGGGCTAAGGGGATACCTTGAAATAACCCTCGCGAAAGACATTCCGTACGTTCCACAAAACCCATCATTGCCTTGTGCCACACTGTGGAATTCTCAAAATATTAATATACCTCCCCACTTATACGTCGACATAACGACTTAATCTCACAAAATCATTCAAATTCCATGACTGGACCTGTGATACTTATCAACTAGCTCTAGGAACAGGTATAAATATATTGTGAAATACTCATATTAGTTTCGAAAAACTGTTGAACTTGACTGCTTCGTTGGTTGTATTGGTTGCAAGTGCAACTGCAAATCGAAGTTCCGGATTCAAAACCCGTTTCGATTTTTCTAATTTAGAATTTCTATTATTGGTTCGGACTCTCGAATTGTGCCCGGTGCATGGCAATAAACTCACAGCCTACTCCATAGAGGGACGTGAATGTAGCTGCTGAAACTTGGCAGTGTACCATACTCCTGTGTCTGCCTCTTTGAATATTACAAGTATGTTTTTACGTAATATTTTAAGTATCATGCAGTTCGTTTGTTATGGGCAACGGAGTTAAGGCCGTAAACACTTCATATTATTAATATAAGTAATTTCAAATAAGTTCAATTTAATTTATGAATATAGTTAAAAGCCCAGCTGTACGTAGTTAAAAGCAAAGATGTCTTTATTATTCACATTTGAATAATCGACTTTCGAAATAAAATCTTCATATACATCAACCACTATCCATAAAAAAAAATTAATACGAAATGGTATGTTTACGATTACATTTCAATTTCCAATTTGAATTATCGTAATGGTTAATTTGAATTAAAAAAGAAAATGGTGAGACAGAAAGCACAATTTTATCACAAGGTATTTAAATTTTTTACGTAACAGTTTTATGTTTTTTAAAATGTAATATTTATAAACAATTCATAATCTTAATTGTTGGGTGCTAAGGTCGAAAACTAAATGCAATCGGAATACAAAGTAGTACACTTATTATTGTAACGAACGATATATGTCGCATGCGACATTGAGTTTTATATCACCCCCCGTCGATACGGAAATGTAGTTTGAAGCGCTTGATTTTATGACGTACGAGACGCCACAAGAATTTATACGTTTACGGATTTTATTGGCCGTAAAAATTGATAACAGTTTTATATGTACAGCATGTTTGCTAGCTCTCGTCTTAGTCGGATCATAATGTTTCTTAATCTATCACGTTTCGTGTATACTTTTAAAGTTTTAATGCTTAGTTATTGGAACTGTCTCTCCACGTGTACTTAATAGACATTTATATAGTATTTTTATAAAAACCGATGTGCGATATTTTTTAAATTCATATTTCCGTAAAGTTCCGCAGAACTATTTTTATTGTAAAGTAAACGTGGAAAAGGTTGTTATTGATCATTCAGATATTTAAACTTCGAAAACATAAAAATGATATGACAAAGCTGTGAACATTACGTAATATTGCCAAGGTTGAAATTGTTATAGATAGGTTTTCATACCATTTATCTCGTTAGATGTTAGGTTCAGCAATGACACCCCATAGTCTTACATTTCTTCTTCCCATTCCTGGTGTCTGGGAATCGAATACCTCGCAAAAAGTAACCATTTATCACTTGAAGCAGTATCACTCCATCAATATGCTTGTAAATATATTTACTAAGAAGCACATACAATATCAAAGGAATCAATTTAATTTACCTATGTATATGTACCTATAAAGGTACATAAAACGTATGAATGAATAATGTTTGTAGATCCATATTTTATTAAACGTATTGTATATTCAAAACGCTTTAAACAAAGCACTAGTAATAAACATTTGGCGCATTGTTTAAATAGAATTTAATTTTAAAAAGAGTGTGTAAAACATCCCATACAATCGCGATAGTTATATATCTGACTCATAATTATGTATTATATATACAGATATAAATTTGTACATTTATTGTGCACTCGCTATATACCTGCCACGTTGGTCCGTGTTGTTTACAAGCGCGACTGCCAATCGGGAGGTTCTGGGTTCAAGTCTCGGGTCAGGCATTACTAAATTTTTCTTATTTAGATTTTCTAGTAAGGTTCGGAGCCCGGATATGGGCTCGGTGTATAGAAACAGACTCACCACTTATTCACATTTACGTAAAGGTAACTGGTGAAACGTGGGAGTGTACCACAATTATTTGCCTACCTCTTCGGGGATTACAGGCGTGATGTTACGTTTACGTTACGTTTTAAAGCGTTTCAATTCGATTAACTCAGTTCCCAAATCTATTTCCTTATCTACTAAACACGATCTATCAGCAGCGCTATTTTAATAGCATTAAACCGACGTTGATTGGTTAATGTCCGGTTATGGAGTATTTTAATTAAGTCAATAAGAGCCCTATCAGCTTATCAAAGCGTAATTGGATTAATAGGCCAGTTATTTCTATGGTTTCATCTGATATTATAAGATATTTTGGTTAATGTTTATGAATTGTCTCTGTCAAATTCATTGTTCTTTTGTTGGAGATAAGTCTGCTCTTGGAACAACAATGTTGATGCTATAGACGGCTATGCTAGCCAAGCGCAGGTTGGCATATTTCATACACCTTGGAAAACGTCATGAAGTTTTTTAAGATAATAAGGACTCCTCACTATGATTTCGTTAACCGCGACAGCAAGTAATATTTAGTATTGAATTATTAATGTAACTAATAAAACGTTATATTTCTTAATTCATTAATTAAAAAAAAAAAAACAAAAAAGAATTTAACTGTAACATAACACAGCGTGTATAACACGCTATGGAATATTCCTTTTAAACATTTGAAAAAAGAACGTGACACACTAAATTAATGAGAATTTATAAAATAATAATTAAAAACCGTTAGATTGTTCGTAAAAAGGCGAGACCAGCGCCACCGCACGAGTTAACTAAGGGATGAGCGAATGCTCAATTAATTGACGCGTCATTGGAAAAGAGGGAAGTTCATCGCGCCTTTGCTATATGAAGCTAAGGCGACGAAATTTGCGTTTATTAACATTTCAGTTTTATCTGTATCCTTACATTTCAATATCATTCCGTCAGAGTAACGTATTTTTTTTTTGTAAAAACGTAAAACGTAACTTCACGCCTATAATCCCCGAAGAGGTAGGCAGAGGAATGCAGAACACGACATTTCACCGGTTACGTTTACGTCCCACTATGGAGTACCAATACCAATACCAGTATCAGTACCAATGCGTTAGGCACCGCCGGTATGTGGCGTTCTGTTAAATAATTGTATTATTTTAATTGTCATCAATCCGCCTTTTTGTATTTTGAACAGTCTACCACGAAAACCAATTGAGGGTTTGCAGGTTCCAAAAGTTTACAAAAACCTGAATGTATAAGCGTTCCTCCTAAATGTAAGGATAAAAACGGCTGTAACCTTTTAAAGTTAGTCGTATGCGCCAGGATTTGAACACCAGATGCATAAAATAGGAGGACGGCTGATATCCTAACGACTAAGCTATTCGCATTCATTCGAGATACGATAGATCGCTATTCAGCGTCGATATATATTTTGACTGTAGGACGAAAGTTTCCACTGAGTTCTGAAATAATTCAAAAAAAAAATCCAATTCAAAATAAGTACGTATGATTCACGCAATATTCTACCACGCAGGTCATGTACTGCTTGGCAGACTTCATACGCAATGAAACACAATAATATAAAACTCTAAGGACAACTAACAACATTTTAGTACCGTGTCAATTCGGGGGAGGTCTTGAAAAGTGGTTCTCGTTTATCAGAAAGTGTTTCAAATGGAAGCAGTTTGTTCCGCTGAAGTCATATAAGACCACCTCTATGGATGCTACTGAGAATTTCTCGAAATAAAAGGCGGAAAAACCGAAAGTTTATATTACAGAGACACTCGTTACCGACTGGATTAAATCCTTATCCACAACGAGTAAGAATATAACAGAGCTGACAAAGTGATCAAGTTGTTTTCAATGTTTTAAAATCATATAAAATTGACAGGCCCGTTGATGCAGTGGTTAGTGAACCTGACTGTTGCGCCGGGGGTCGTGAGTTCGATTCCCACCCAGAATAAATATTTGCGTGATGAACACAGTATTTGTACTGTGTCAGGGTGTAAAACAAAACTATTTAAGCATCTATTTATATGTATATATGTAATTTGTCAGCCGTCTGGTTACCATACCACAAGGTCTGTTGATGCTTACTTTGGGATCAGATGGCCGTGTGTGGAGATGTCCCAAGATATTATTATTATTATGTATTCTCCTACCATTAGTACCTACCTGATTCTGATTTTGGACGTGTTTAAAGTTTTCCTATAACTACGATCAGTCAATTTTTTCACTAATGTACTCGGGATCTTTGAAATAAAAGCTCTCCGGATTACATAAATAATAATGCTGACTGTATTCCGGAATTGTTGAGGCACAATTATTAATTTCTATGTAAAAAAAGGACGCCTCAAAAAGGCAGGCCAGGGAATGTAGTATACGCCTCGTTTCACCAGTTTCCACCACGACCACTGCTCACTGTCTTTTTGGTCGAGTGGTGCAGCGCGACTGCTAATCTAGAGGGCCTAGGTTCAAATCACGGATCGGGTTTTAATGGATTTTTCTAACAAGAATTTCTGTTTAAAATTTCTACGAGTGGATCTGAGTCAGCCTTCGTGTGCGGTATTTCGTAGTAGGCTCATCAACAATTCAATTGTAAGATGTAAACGTAAGTGGTGAAACGTGAGATTAAACGTGTTTTTATTTCTATTAAATATTGTAAAAAAACAGTTCGCAGTTACCTAGCCTATAGTGGCCTATTAATATTTGAGCTTCCTTATAAGCAGATAACTATAAATATGTAGTTCTTCTTCGAAACCCAAACGCGACGCACAGTTGTAAAAAGTAGGTAATACTTATATTAGGAGATAGAATTACAATGACACAGAAGTGAAGATATTATGATAAAAGACGTTGTTATAATAAAATAGTAATAAAAAGGAACCCTAATTGCGCAATCTTAGCTGTAACCGAATTACTTACTCATTAGTCTTTTAATGATCAATGCATGTAAATTAAATAAATTAATGTTTGATCAATGCGAAAACATTTTAATAACATGAAATAATGTCAATTTAATTTACTACACGTATAAGCCTTTCGACTAATATACCATTGAGCTTGATCTTCAGCTCTTCGGCTCTTCGTACACACAATACGTTTTATTGTGTGCACTACAAAAGAAATAGTAGTAAAATCCACGTAGGAAATATCACAAAGGGTAGCGTTACGACTTAAGTAGCGATTGCTGTTACAAAGTTTAATGTATTAACGTGATAGAATTGTCAAGAATTACATCCTTTGACTTATTGGATCTTTAATAATACATTATTATCAGGCTTAATGCTCTGAAAATACAAGTCTACAGACGGACGGCTTGTGTGCGTGTTAATTGATTATTGGTCATAAATTTAAATACTTGCAAGCTTTTTATAATAAAACTTCGAAGCCACGGATTCATACATAATTATCTAATTAGGGATGTAGGGACCTGTACCGTCTTATTTATAAAGGGCGTCAATAAAATCAGGGATCATTAAAAGTAATTTCATGACATTATGTAGGTACCGGTTACCGTACCTACTTGTAGGTTGTCACCGGTCACAAAAACTAATTAAACTCTACTCTTAAAAATGTTTAAAACAATCTTAATCTTAAACAATCTTAAACGTAACTTCACGCCTGTAATCCCTGAAGAGGTATGGGTGGTGAGCCTAACAATCTTAAACATGTTTAAAACAATTCCCAGTTGGATAGATACGATAATCCCAGAGCGCAAGGCGCTATAACAAACATCACCTGTATATTCCTAGGTGTAATTTATCTATGATCAAGAAAAATGTATTTATCTCGGCAATTAACATATACATATAATAAGTTACCCAACAAATTTAAGGACCTACCGAGAATGATATTTAAACGGCAGCTCCACGCGTGGATACTGGAATGCGGATTTTATGACTTAAAAGAATATTTTGCACACAACTATAAATGTGAATAATTGATTAATAATTTAAGAAAATAATCAATTTGCGATGAAACTTGCATTATATGTAATATTATGTATTTCTCTGTTACTTTGTCTTGTGTCGTTGTTTAGTGTGATTAATAATAGCTAATAATATGTATAATGTATAGTGTATCTTTTGACAATTATCTGACCATTGTAACTTTTTATTGACATTTTATAAATTATAACATATTTGCATGTCTGTTTAGGCAGAGTATAATTGGTCAAGGCATTAATTTTGCAAACTCAACATCTATAAACATGTAGGAACTATACTCTTGCAAATAAATGATATTATTATTATTATTGATCTCAGTAAAATAGTTCATGCGTGCCAGAATATATGTATAAGAGATCCTCCAATACGTCGGAAATACATAGGGGAGTTATTAGCGGGAAGTTTGTATATCAACAGGTGAATGAAAACGGAATAAACTAAAACTGGGCTTTAGTAGCTATCCGAGAAATATACGCCGAAGTTGTAATTTATTGGGAGAAGCCCATTAATTAATGCTTTTAATTAATCTCATTTAGTGTGATCTCGTAACATAATATAGTAAATGTTTTGTTAAACTTTAAAGTTTCTTTCAGATTATTTCTAGTCGATTGATTCTCATAGAAAACATCAATTGTTATTAGATCACATGTCAAATTTACACCTACGGATGTCGGCCCACAATAAAGTGAGTCCCCCATGAAAGTGACTTAATATTTATCGTTTATTTGTTTCTGATCCTCAAACAGCTTACGTCATGGCGCCGGCTGAGTGTCGCCGACAGTGTACTGAAATTCTTTCGAAATCCTGCGCAGTAAACAAAGTATCTCTAAAGCGCACCTTCATCCCCATCCCTTAGAACCTCCCACCACACCCTGAGCACAGACCGGCTCTCATCCCCGGATCAGACAGACACATTTTATTGCGCAGAACGGCCGAACGAAATAAGCTTATCGGCTGTACGCACGTTCAGCGCACAGAATTTATTGTTGTCCTTTTAGAACCAAAGTTATTTGTTTTTATTTAATTTTGAAATTAAATCTTTCCAATATCATATTAATTTAGTATAATATATATATGTAGAAAATACTTCATTGCGACAGTTGTTTAGTTGCGATTTGTGTTAAAATTTAAACCAAGCAAAACTTTTGTGTCTCTGATAAATAAGGTAAGTGATTATAAATTTTTTCTGATGGTCTCTTATTTTTGGTTCAATTATTTTTCTTTTAAATTGTGTTTTATATAATGATAAAGTGTAAAAAAAAACTTACAGGTGAATTATTATTCTTGGATATCTCCGTATAAATGTTAAAGGTAATTAAACCGGTAAAAGGTATTTTACTAAAACAAACATATTGTGTGTATTACATATTTAGATAAAATAAAATATTTTTTTCATCATATTTAGGCAGATGAAATAATAACATCTGCTCGTACCGTGTCAATGCACTGTGTAAAGTTTTGTATGTTAAATGAAAGTCCGCAAAACTTGAATAGTTTGGTTTGTTGTTTTTTGTTTGTTTTCGATGTTGTATGTACCACTTCTAGTATTTTAACATGTTAAATACGTATTTTAATACTTCAGACGGATCTACAGTTACAAGTGTAATAATTTTTCGTGTTTTAACTAACTCTGTTGTCTCTTAATATTTCGTAGTTACGGATACTATAAATAGTACTGCTTTGTATTTTGAATTTAAATTAAACTCATTCCCAAGTGTATTACGTATCTACTTCATATAAATACATAAGATGTATTCAAGATAAAAGGTTACGGTAGTATATTTTAAATAATCAAATTATAATGTAATCAAATTTTAGAAATATAACATTTTTTCTTTGTAACAAACACAACCAAAAAAAATTAAACTTAAATGTTTATAAAATACAAATGCCAACCCGCATTTGGCCAGCGTGGCAGACTATGGCCTTGTCCCTCTCGTTCTGAGAGGAGACCCATGTTCCAGCAGTGGAACGATAAAAGGGTCGAAAGAAAAAAGAAAAAAAAAACTGGTGAACGTAGCCTTGTACTACACTGCTGTACATACTCGTACGGGGAGATACAGGCGTGTTGTGTAATTTCACAAACTCTAATATTACAACCATAAGATCAAGGTATTTTGTAGATTCCCCCGACTCCCGGGTGGCGGTTCACTACGTAGGTACTCGGTAAACGCTGACGTCATATGAAGTGGTCATTATTAAATAGGCCTTGTCTATGCAAATAATAATATATGAACATTAGCAACTTGTGCCCAGTTGTAGTCGCTTTGCGTGTCCTTTAAAGGTATCGCGCGCTTCAGTTTAGTTTTTCCAATAACTTTTACCTTACGAATTATGGTTAATCGTAACATGGGCTGTTCATGTTTTGAGTGTGGTTATTGTGTACAGCCTGCGTGTAGTCATACGGTCAACGTGGTGACGTCACACGCTCGGTCTGCTGGCAGGGTCGAAGTGACATTTATATGAATGCGGTTATATTTATTTGGCCATTCGAATAAAAAACGTCTACTATATTTTAAACCTTTTTATGGACATCTTACCTTTTACAGTTGTAGATGAGCGTTACTATTGATGTAAGCCGCATTCATTTTCTCAATAAAATTCTTCATTTTGTCCTATTGTAATTTAACGAATTTTACAAAATCAATCAATCTCAAACTTCAAAATTCAAAATAGTGTTAAAGGTAAGGTTTAGATACTATACATATATGTATGTCACAGAACCCATAAGCGTTGGAGTTGCCGTGTTCTGGTACTCATACCACGCCTGGGAAAATGTAGCGTAGGAAGTTATAACTCGAGCTAGTGACGATGTACGTACAGAAGCTAACAGGGATAGGACATGAAGACCTGAAGATCGAGCTCAGCTGCGGGCTTTTACAGAGGCCTGCGTTCAGCAGCGGGTGGCAACGGGGACTCTGATTCTGGTGATGGTTGTTAAAAGGCGGCTTTAACCGACTCTCTGGCAATAAGCATTGTAGCCGTGTTGTGGAGTTAATCTTTATAGGATGATATACAGCCAAGTCAAGATGGAAACAATTCCATGTACTGATGATACATAATTAAAACTTAAGATGAAAAACATCGGTAGCAAATTGGGACGATATTTTTATTTCACCCTAATTTGCTACCGATTTTACTTAGCTCAAGATCATATCAAATTGAGAGTCAATGTGGACGCCCTTTGCTTCCTCTAGGGGACGCATAATGTTGATGATAATAATATTTAGAACTTGGCTTCGCCATGTACCCATTTACAAAGATTTCCAAGATATAGTACTGTTTAATATTACGAAGGAAACTAGGCTCTATTGGATACGAAAGGTTTCATTGTCTTTATAGGTCAGGTTAGTGAATGGTTGTAATAAAGTCAACGAACTGAACGAACTTGGAAGACGAATACAGTGAATTTTCATTAGATTTATTCTCTCTTTGTATATCTCTTGTAATAATAGCTGGAACGAAAATACTTTACGCCATAAATAATTAATTTGTTTTTAAAAAGTCTTTTGCTTTGGACTTCGATTTATTATTGAAATATGAAACGGAACGTTACTTTGTTTTTAGATTAGATTGTATAATTTGGCGTCTTAAGTGTTACTAGTAGGTACATGTAATGTGTCAGCGACAATGAATTAATGCTGTATTTTAGTTATCGGTAGGTACTTGTTTTGGTATTCAACCAAAATATTGATCACTTAAGGCTCAACATATATTATTCATAGATTACTTTTAAAAGTGTTTGTTTGACCTCGTTGGTCGTGTTTGTTGCGAGTGCGACTGCCGATCGGGAGGTCCCGGGTTCGATTCCCGGTGTCGAACACT
>DWDW01000076.1:0-19174 GCA_018245635.1 Mimoniades versicolor eupheme | reverse complement strand
TAAATTAGAAAATTTTTAGTAGTGCTCGACCCGGGAATCGAACCCAGGACCTCCCGTTCGGCAGTCGCACTTGCAACTAACTCGACCAACGAGGCAGTTGCAAGTCCTATACGCTCTATAAAAAGGAGTGTTACCATTTTCACTTTCAAATTCTGGCTATAAAAAAATCTTGTATATTGTGTTATAATAATTACATGTATTATGTCAAGTTATACGTTTATTCTAGAACATTCGACTGTGTGTAACTAGCCTTAAACAAATCGAGGCACTATTAGTCGATTATTTCTATTTAAAATTAATTTATTTGTTTAACTGTTTCAAATTGTTCAAATAAGACTACGTTACTTTAACCGTAGCTTCGTAGCAAGCGCTACGAATGAGAATTAATATAGGGCTCGTAGACTACAAGGTAGGGTAATATAGGTATAGGTATAGGTTAGTATAGTATAATTTTATTATAATACCCATAGGATAATAACATGGCTGTTCAGGTAAAAAAAGCTCCATTATGTATGGTTTATTTTTTTTCGCATACAGGATTACTTCTTAATTAGATCAATGCGATTTGATTGAATAGAACCTTTTTTTAGCTACGTATGGCTGACGTATACTGCTCCACTTGTCGTCACTGAAAAATGCTCAAGTGAGCCACTTCGATTTAATGAAAAGGGCGGGGGCGTATTCCGAGTTGTGTAGGTGGTGACGGCGCGTCGGCGTTCGTATCTCGGGGGGTGATTTTCTAGGCGATATTATAACAGCGTAGGCGTTGTCGTACCGGAGATTTAAAGGTCTCATAAAATCTATCTTTGTCTTCGTTTTATTATAATACGATTATGTGCAAATCTTCATAAAATGTATTTAGAATAACATTTTGTTTGTCTTCACGCGACTCGTTTAAAAGCACAGAAACTCTTAAGAGAGACGTGTGATTGTTGTTTTGTTATTTATTACAGTTAAAACGCTTATATTTCTCAAACCTAAAACAGCGCGATTTCTAAATCACACCAACAATTGAATACCCAAAAGTAGATTTAAACCTTGAAGGCTTCCAAAAAATGTATCGAACGAACATTAACGATTGTGGTGCGACCTGAATCACAAGTTTTTCGGCTACATATGTACTACCGACTTAGCTCAGATGTGGGCAGTGCACGCCGCCGCTGAAATACATCGATCCGTCTAGAATAGGAACCGCTGTAATGTCATATTAGCTTTACTCGTCCTCATACGTAACTTATTAATAGGATAGTTACGTAATCATTGACGGCAAAATGCGCGCTGATAAGCGGAACAATACATGTAAATGTATAATTTATTATGTATGTATGTACATATGTGTTTTATTGCTTTGTGTTTCGTTGTATCTGACTCGCGTGAATCATTCATAGCGTTTAGTCTTTCTTATACAGTTGAATTAGACCGCATGCACTAGTTGGTGTTGTATTATATCTTTCAAACGATAAAAATATGAAGGCCGTGAAAAATATTTTGTACCGTTTACCAATTATAGCTAGAAAGTCTGGATTTTTGCTCGATGTATGGCAGTACGTTCACCTCAGTATATCAGTCAGAATATTTAATGTCTCTGCCACCTCTTTAGAGAAATGCAGGCGTGGAGTTATTTTTTTTTCAATACTAAGACATAACTGATCGATTGATAGTGTTTATTTTTTTATGTGTAGGTATCATACGTGTAAGTACTTGAATAAATAAATTCATACTATTTGTCAAAGGTCAAATAGCAGTGGTAGGCAGCATATTGTTTTATATGTATTTTCGACTTTTCCTTAAGGGATCTGGCATACAAATATTAGAAAGAGCCTCAAAAAACCTACATATGTGTTTATAAGATAAAATATACATCATTCGCTATGACGGCAAAAGTAAACATCGCGAAGAGAGTTACGCGCCTCAAAGTTCTTTATAATATAATATAATAATACTCTATGCGGCAGGTAATACGAGTATCTATCAAGCAACACACACACTAGCCTTGCTGACAACGGCCTTCACCTTTCTCATACTGAGGGTAGCCTGTGTCTAACTTTGGAACGACAGTAGGGATGGCGATGATGGCATTATGATTCAAGGTCACACGTGTAATGTTGTAAGATACATTGTAGGTACGATAAGCGTACATTGTACGTAGACATTTTGTGGTATGTTTAGATACACCGTTGATTGCTTTTATTCAAAATGAATGTGTCTACTATGTTTTTACAATATATTGAAAGTTTAAATCTAGTAGGTATCTATTTTTCCCGTTTCATGTAATGTGCAGTTATTTTAAAACACAACTGAATAGGCACTATCTAGGCTGGCGTGCTAGTTCCTAGGTTGCAATTCGCTTTCCTATGTCATGTTATGCTGTCAGGTGCGATAGCAGTCAAACGAGAGCTCGTTGTTGAATATAAAAAAAATGTCTCGTCGAAACATAACTATGTTGTTAATAAATAATTCCTAGGAAATAATATTTTTTTCTAATATGTCTGTCATCGTACCGTGATATCAACTTGCAATTTATTTTGCATTAAATCAACGTCTCAACGTTACTTGTATAAACATGGTGTTATTAATAATGATAGTAGTGTGGTGTAGCGGGTTATTAATAATGAAAAACATGCCACTGATGAATGACAATCTTCGGGAACAAGATCGGCGTTGGAAATAAATCGAACCTTGAACCGTCGCGTCTTGATTTAGTGCGAAATTAATTTTCACATTTGTTCCGAATTCCGATGTGCTTACGCCGGGCGTGCATTCACAAATAAAATGCACGAAAATATGTCCGCAGTGTTTGTGGGAAATCAAAGTATAGTTATTTTTCGGTCAATGTTCCAATGATTCAGAGAATTCCATTCGAAATGTATATTTAAAACACTGTACAATGGCATTTGGGTGAATGGTTCGTACATAGTACAGGGTGCGTGTTTTGAGGCAATTCCTTTACCGTTTCAGTGTTTTTTTTTATATTTATAGAAGTGTTTAAAAACTATTCTATAACAATAATGAAAAATAGAGGCAAAAGATGTCTGCCTGGACCATAGACCGTAAGATGAAAGTCGTTAATCTCTGCCAAACTCTATGGGAAATGGGTAAGGCAATATCTATGTATGTATGTTATAAAAATAGCATTTAATTTTGCGGGTTAATTGATCACTGGTCGCTGCAGTCCAGAGCATCACACTTCGGATCTCAAGTGACATTGAAGTTCTATCGGAGAACGTTCATAGAGTTCATATATCCATTAAGCGTTCCCTTTTCGATCGAATTATCGTCTATGGTCTATATTCTATTATAGAACGCAGTATAATAGCAGTCGCGGCTACTTGGCAGTCAGAGTTATGTATACCATTCCTCTTTATGATTATTTATTCGTTAGTCTTTACAGTGACCCTTAACCTAGTGAAAATTAAGAGTCGATATTGCATATATCCATTGATTGGTCCTTGACTTGGTCCTTGACCTTGATTGACAAGTTATTAAAGATTTAAATCCCCCGGTGATCTGTTGCTATTGTACATTGTGATACAAGCGTCAACAGAATTCAATTTATTATTTATTACATATATATTTAAATTTATTATAGTATCTTTTATTACGACTCAGTGTCACATACTGCATCCTAATTATACTTCGTAATGGTATATTAAAACTTTATAACCGCTATCCAGCGTAGGAATGACCAAGCGGCGTGGTCATATTTTATTTAGTACTAGCGAGATCGATGCGGTTCGTCGCCGGTGTCGTTTGGTAGAGCGGTTTAATGTGTACTTTAATATTTACCACTCAGTTGTTGTATGCGTAATCTTTATGATTCCTCTTGAAATTGTTTTTTTCTCTCGGTATATTGTCAATTCCTCAATAATTTCAGTCTTCAGTGCAACGTGCAAATTATGCATATTTTTATGATCTAATTGACTGTTTCAGATAAAACTTAGTCCTTGTAATAGTAGAGATCTATGAACTGTACTGATCTCTCAAGACAACTTCTACTACATATGTAGGTATGTATATGTTTGTTTTCCAATGTCTCCTGCGAGAATGGCCGTAGTCATCAAGAAGTGACATTGATTGGGATTGATTTAAATTATCAAGCGGTCTTACGTCACCCATCCTGTTAACAGATAGCCTGACGTCATGGTGTTAACATGGTAGCCGACTGTTAACAGATAGCCTCACGCTTCAGTGCCCTCCACCTTAGCCTCTACGATGTCGCGGTCGGCGGAGTCGTTCTCATACCGGCATTATGTATGCAATGGTACTTTACACATAACATGACTTATAGGCGTTGCTTTAATCTATCTTTTCCTATCTTGAAACTCCCTGTAGTAGTCAGGATGTGTACCCGGTGTATGTGAAAAGATTCATCCCCTTATTACATGGGACGTATAAGTAGGCGTATAATACGTCTCTGCCTACCCTTTCGATGAAATATAGGCGTGTGACATGTTCTGTATGTTAACCCAGCAACGGCACATTACAAATGTACGGAAAAAACAGCAATACATATGTATTTTGCATAATTGAAACGATAGCGCGCGCATGTATTCGTTAGTTTTGCTAATTTGGTCGCAGAGATAAGCCTGGTGGTGTATACGAACTTTTTTTGTATTTATTTTCCCGTCGATAAGGTTAAGGTTAATTGTTTTTTTAAACATAATTTCGCTGATATGCCATACGCTGATTACGTTGACTGTTGCTAATCGTCTACTAATCTCTGTAATGTAAGCAACGTGCTATGACGCAATGTTATTCAGCTTAGATGTTAAGCCACTTACACACAAACATCACAATTACGTGGAGTCTATTTCGCATGCGTTTGTTTTCTTAATCGGGCCTGTGATTTATAATGGAATTTTACTCGCTTAATCCGAGTCCCACGGCTTTATCACCGCCAGATATTGTTGTGTTACTTTGGTAATCAGAGCAAACACTCGTATTCCATTGTGAAATATTAGCCGTATTAAAATTTATCAACAGTACTTTCTGGCATAATAAGTTGTTACTCTTTCAGCCCGTGCATACATAAGTACATGTATTATGTAGTAAAAAAAATGATAAACAACAGCTTAATCCGACCTCTCCTAACCTTAGATACGTTTGTGAAAATTCGGCGCTAGCGGTGACCTATGCGAGCGTCGACCGTCTCTTGGGTTACTTAACTTTACATATTCCTTGTAATCTGCAAAAGCATCTGGACCACTGACCATCTATCTTCGTACAAATTGTGAAGTTTCTTCATACACGTTGCACAAATTCATTACAATAATATATAAAAATCTTGATCTCTATTAAAAAAAAATCTTGGTTCAGTTGAACTATAAAAAAAAATCTTGTCAATACTGATATCGTCAATTTCTAATTAAACACACGTGCATTGAGAGCACAGAACGCCGAAGAAACTGCATCCGCTGATTCTCTTCCCGTATCTGAGCAACAAAGAGGCAAGGTTTAATTAGTGACTGCAAATATTTGGTCGAGCAACGCTCTCGTCGATTCGACTGAAATGTTTCAGTATTTCAGTACTCGTACATCGCTTTGTTTACTACACCTTAGCGCTCGTACATATATTTCGTAAATATCGTTCGATATCATGTATTTCTGATACGGCATACCAACCTATACTCATTTATTATTCGATAGTGGTTCGTAAATAAACCTATGACTAAATGTTCTGACTTTTTACTTTAACGCTTCACTTTACTTTTTGTCCATTACCTATTTTTACATTGACGTTATCTGATTCCTGTTTGTTGACGCTGCCGCTGGCTGAAAGCAGACCGTGTTACGGCGACTTACAAACATATGTATATTATTTCCAGTTTGATTAGGAGTTGCGTCGAAATGTACGAGTATTCTCAAACTTGAACTTTGCCACTCTCCTTATATATAGAGTCTTGCAGCTTTCGACAAACAATAACCAACTGTGAAGTAGCGATGACGCAATACTTCATCAGCGCCAATTAGGTTGCATTATTGAAAGCTGTACGGCATTAAAACAAGAATAGAGGACATCTAATAACATATGTAGATTAACTTTAAACGATCACTTAAGTGTTTCTCCACGATTCTTACATGATTATTATTATTATTAATACTTTTCTTGTATTACTATCGACAAAACGTCGATCAACAAGTGTTCAGCGTAACTAGTTATTAGACCGACTAGGATTAAAATTTCAGTCTGTACAATACAATAATACAAAGGACTCGTGCGGTTATCTTATCAGCTTGTAATCTATGCAGTGCATAGAGAGCGGTGTGGCAGACGATACGGTGGCGTCGGCGCTGGTGGCGCGGCCGGTTCTGCCCGTACACCATGTTGGTCTCTGGCGCGCGCCGCACGTCTCTGCCGGGCGCGCTCGCAGCCGCCGCCGCCGCCGCGTATAATGACATCGACCCTCCGTCGCCACACCAAACCGATCGCAAAGAGGTAACCAAACGTATTCCCGGCTTCGAACTCGCACCAATCACAAATGAAACTCATCGTATGTACGTCTTATATTTGATTTGGATTTTCAACTCCTTATTTTCGTTACTTCGACAATCTGTTCGCACGATTTCCTGTTAGTTTTGTACGTACGTGAGTCATTTCTGTTTCTACGAATTTACTTTTATCTTTTTGTCCAAATTTTTTACATGCTATACCTATTTTTTAACGTTGCCCTTCATGTTTGTAGAAATCATTTTTCTCATATCGTTACCTAATCGGCATTATGGCCTGAAAACGTCATAAAACTTATGGGCTCTTCAATTAAAAATAATGTTTGAAAGTTGGATATCTGTTTAAATCTTTGTAAAAGCTATCGCGCATCCAATTCGGTGCTAACTTATACCGTTTGTGCTCTACGTGTCATATCCTAGATGGTTATCGTAATCATTAATATCAATTAAGATATAAGTATTAAGAAATCTACATCTATCAATCTAGATAATGTTTTTTTTTCAAGTTATAAATAACAAGTCGACCGATAAGCTAAAAAACACAAATCGGGCATTTGTTTAATCGTACGATTTATATTATTGTACATCCGGTTTAAATATTGTTTCAATTTGTTTACTGTTATATTTTTACTGTGGTCACTTTGAATGTTCGCCTTCTATGTTCTTTTAATTTATATATTTCAGCATTTAATAATCACGTCATCACTAAAGTATAGAAGTAGTATGTGAAATTTAGTAACATGATGTATAGTTGGTTTATGCATCACGTGTATTATTTTTTGCATATGAAATTTACAACAGGAGCCGTATTCGAATTAAAAGAAATTCTTATTGATGATGAGGAATAATCTAGAATGAATCGTGTGTGCATGTTCTTTATAGGGCAATATAAATCATATAGAGCAAACTATTACTTTGTGATAAGTAATAATCCACCAACGTGTGGCGTTTATATATGTAGTTTAGTTGTTCTGAGTGTTTGTTGATGATGTCATTTTTATACTATTCTACTTACAGACCACTAATAGTTAATTCCATATCGCTTAAACGAAGAACGTTCTCGAATTTTTCATCACCTCTTCCATCGTTTTGTATTTATTAAAATATGGTACTTAGGTGTTTTACTGAAATAATAAAGCTTTATTGCTAAATATAAATTTTTGTTTTTAATTAATAAATTAGTTCTTGTTAAGTAATTCGTTCCATTAATAAGTTAGTTTCTGAAGTGTTTGTAAAGCACAAAGTTTAATAATGTACGATAGCCCTGGGGGATAGCGCTAGAAAATTATAGTCTGCCCTACATTATTTTAAAAGCTCTACACATGTAGAGTTCGTAAAATTTTACGTAATAAATTCCCCGTATGATAAGATTTATTTTTTACAGGCAAAATTTAATGGTTCTAGTTCATTTTCTGGGGAATCCCCTTGCAGACTTCGCTAAGGATATGATTGTAATTGATGTTCAATGTAATGCAGGGTCGTTAACCGTTTTAATTGACCGTGGTTACTACCATTTTTTTTGTGGTAACATAATGACGAGTACACCGCAAAATAATTATTGTGTAAAAATGGTTACCAGTAACAGTTTTGGATAATTACAAACCAAAGTTAGATGGCTCTACCTCGTTTGTAATATTGTTAAAACATATGCACGTTTCTCGATCCGGATTTAATACAGTATGTAGGTATAATTACGATAGTAATACGTTAAATAAAGCGTTGCGTTTTTGTTGTTCAAAGTCTCGTACGATTCGAATCGGCATTTAGCTCGAGAGGGGAAAGGAGCTTGCTTGTGTGTTCAAGGAAAATGTTCCGTGAGTTGAGCAACGTTTTTACGTCGATACACATTGTGTGTCATTGACTACATTATTGTATTATCTTTTTCACTCGTTACAGTCAAAATAATATTGTGTTATGTATTGCCTATACTGGCGTTTTCCTAGACGTTTACTACTTTGCTTTTGTTCGTGAAGAAAAATCGCTCGCAATTCGCTTAATTATTTGCAAACAATGAGAACAATGAACATAGCAAAGATGTAGCATTGATAAGTTTTACGTTTAGTGCGCGTTCGACTGGGGCACGATCGAATGAATAACAATGACCTTTGTTGCCATTTGCATACATTACTATATTTTCTTTGTGTGGTTGTGTGTGTTCTATTCTTGTTTGCGTTTTGATGGCGATACTTTTTTTTATTCTTTATAGCGGTTTAATACTGAACCAGAAACGGGGCGAGCTTTAGGGACGTGCAGAGGTCACGCAGGGTTCATTCACTGGTAGCGGTCGCACAGGTACATCGGTGCATGGGAGTCCTTCGGCGGCGATACAACGCGAGCAGTGCCGCCTGACTTATGGTCGGCCGTGGGTGTGTGCGCGCGAGCGTTCCACACACCGCCGCGGCGCACACTGGCCCGCTCGCGGCGCGCTCACCCGCCGCTCCGCTCGGGCATTGATTGGCGGACAGCGAGCGATCCGCTCAGTCACTAGTGCGCAACGCCAAGAGAAGCAAGTGTTCCGTGCGACGTTATACTAATCTTATACATTTATGAGTTTTTAAATTTTTTCTATGTAAATGTTAGCTTCAGCCGTACCGACCATATTTTCGTTTACCGAATATTCATATAAACACAATAAAAAGTTGTATATAACTATTTCGCGGGTGTGTTTTACCGTTTAAAGTTCTCTACCTACTTCGATTCCTGTATTGAGTAATATTCTGTGTGTCAGTTGCAGTGGTTGTGCTTTTGATAGAAACAAGACTGTTTTGTCGCGAACGTGTTTCAATTTGGGATTTCACCACGAGTGGGCTAAAGGAAGTTTACAGTCAAGTAAGTTGGTGCGGAATTATGTGTCCGGGTTTTATATGGGACTATAGACATTTTCCTTTATTTTCAGTAAAAAAAATACAGTAATAAGACCAAATTAGAATTTTTTACCGTTTTCCGTAATCAGCATCGGCCTCGTTTATTACTAAACATCCACGTTGAACGTATTATTAGATTGCTTTTGTCTACTTTGTGTGTTTTAAGCATAGGTAGGTAACAATATACGTATCTTTTCTCTGCCGTTATTCAATTGTTTCAACAATAATTATCTGCGCATGATAATAAAACGTGTTAGGTATAAATAAGATATCTTTATATAGCACGTAATATAGTAATGTATGGTAAAACCCATAGTATATCGCGATTGTTACACCCGCGAGGTGTCTCCGCTGCCGTCGCCAGGACCGCGGACGATGCTGGCAGTATCCGCCGTATATCGCGGCCCGCTCGTGTGTTCCATCAATCCGGTCACTTTAAATTCGTGTCTAACACAATCTTTACACGCACACATGACGTTGTCCGCTTTTTTATGTATCATTCGATTCGTTTGTCTCGTACCGGTTCTGCTGCCGATGCATGCATAAAACATCCGATTCATATTTTATTTATATGCATAATTATGTTATGTTGCTAAAACAAATACGTTCGGTGACAAGTGCGATTGTTAGAAGATCGGTGGAAAAGCGGTGCGACTAGACTCCTCTGACTACATCTTCGTGTAAATGACATGCGTTCTGTGATACACTGAGAAATTCTGAATGTGACACCCGAATATTTTTCATCGTATTATTTAGATAGGCGGTACTAAACAGTACCTCGTAATTGAGAACTTTTGTGCGTAGACATGAACGATAAAATATATGATAATACAATTCAACTTATTTAGACGTCGCTCTACGTGACGCTTCCGTGTTCCACGTCCGAGAGGAAAGTCGATGATTTATTTACAGTAGGCATATCATCACATTTACTTTCACCCTGATGACACGGGTGTCGCGCGGTGGCTGCAACCGCGGAACTGTTTACTAGGTCAGGTTAAGGTGCGCACGTAATGTGACAATGGTATTCATTAATTAAACATATGTATGTACGTACGTCACACACTTAAATGTTGCCATTGCGAAACAGATGTGACTAAATCTTTACATGTAGGTATCATGCTCTGCATCATTATATTTACACACGTTCTAATATGACTATATACATTTATTATAGAACGTTGTCAATGATCTGAATTAGGAATCGTTGTATTTAAACTCTTCGAGTATTTGGCGATATCGTATCAAACTGCTCGCTTGCTTGCTCTATTTCGAGAGATTCATTAGTAATAAATAGATTCGTGTTGGTCGCGGTTTAAAATTTCACAATATTTATATGTATAGGTAAGGTATGTACATAACTATGATGAATCATAATCGCGATTCGATTTGAAAAAATAAATAATGTACATATATAATTTTTAAGATTCATTAGGTATTAAGTAATTTTGAAATTTGAGACTGGTCATTTATGTGTTAGTTTATAATATTCGGGTTAGTTTATGTGGGTTGGCAAAACAATATAACGTAGTAATCAGGATGAAGTTGGCTAGATATTAAGCACCATAAGGTATTAATTACCAGGGTGGCATAATCGTCGCAATGATTATGCCCTTTCTTAGTAACTTCACGCCTGTAATCCCCGAAGAGGTAGGCAGAGGAATGTAGAACATTCCCACGTTTCACCAGTCACTTTTAAGTCCCACTATGGAATAGGTGGTGAGCCTATTGCCATATAGCGGGCACATATCCAGACTCCGAGCCACTACTAGAAAATCTAAATTAGAAAATTTAGTAGTGCACGACCCCGGAATCAAACCTAGGACCTCCCGTTCGGCCGTCCAACCTTGCAACCAACACGACCAACGAGGCAGTCAAATATTATTATATAAACAATTATTTAGTCTAATTAATTGTTTATATAATAGATACGCCACATGCTCGATACAGCTGTGTGATTAAGTAACACGAGTTCTTGTTAGATGTGTTTCGCCATCTAAGGTATACAATCGTACATCACTCAATTAAGTAAGTGTTATCAAGGCATAATAATATTTTGAACGCAAAATGAAGAAGAGGGTGGTCTAATTTATTATGCTGAGTTAAGCCTGAACTTTGAGCACTTCAGCACGAAACCAGCAGAGATCACATAGTTGATGCTTGATGTGCTGTGTGCAGTTTGGAAAGTTCGGTAATATCATTTCATTGTTCATGTTAATGGATACTCATACTCGGTAAGTAATTTAAATGTCACGTAATATGTAGGTACCTACATACATAGTTTTCAACATGTTGAACTGAAGGCTGTTTTGCATTTTATTGAATTCCAAAAGTTTTATTATTCACGTACAAAGTTAATATCGGGAGCCTGACCAGTCCACCGAATGACTCATACAGTTTAACGCTTCAAATTTCCGAACAATATAATAGGATATGGATTTGTTTTTGTTAAACCTTTGTTTTTTTTAAAGGTTTATATCGGAATATTGACCGAATGACTCGAAGTTTAACATAAGATGGCAACGGCGATAATTCTTACTTTCAAATGATATTACTATTAACAAACCTGCGAAAACCGTTAGACAGCATGTGGAAGATACTTGTGACAATCCAGAGATGCTCACCATCATCGTCATCATAGGCCTGTTTAAGTTGACCGCTGGACATAAATCACCCCTCAGGAGTTTTTGCCCATAATCCGCACGCTGTGCGTTGGAGTTAAGGATGGCAGAGCACGGCTATTCGCGCCGCCTACATAAATAACTATCTAACTATATACAATAGCACCATGATTTTGATGATGAAATTGTACTCTGTACTACATGATCAGCAGAAGCAACCGAAATGGAACTTAGGAATGGCAGCATGAAAGGCAGGTAAGAAGACAATCAGGTGATACAAAGAAGAAACGTTGATAGTAAAGAGGAATATTCTAAAAAGTAAAACAGAAACACGCAAATTTTAGGTGAATAAATAGCGTTTTGAAGTATGATATATATTATCGTAGATTACAATTGATTATGTTAGAATGAAATAAAGTAATGCTAATGGAAAAAATAAGTGATTATAACTGGTTACAAAATAATATATACTTATATGCAGCTGCAGGCTGAGTGTCAGAGTACCTGCAGGGATCTATACTAATGAAAGAGGGTTATAATGAAAATAAAAGAAACGTTCGTTCAGATTCTACATCAGTGTGGAATTTTTTCTAATTCCATCATAATTTTAAAAAATTCCATATTTCAGCAGATGTTCTGCTATATGTATTTATGACACGATGATGTAAATGGATTCTCTTTGTATCCCTACACAAACATTGGCGATGCAAGCGTGGCGTTTGAAACAATGACCGAATGTGAAATAATGCGATTGGCACGGCCGCCGCGTAAACTCCCTTTCAACACTATCTTTGCGTGCCAGCGGATCCATATTTAGCAAGGCAACTTGTTGAATTATGCTTGACTCTGACGCGCTAAAGTGGATTACATTGATACCCCGTGACAGACTAAGCCTGTCAGAGACCAAGAACGCCAAAACTGATTGAAGTCCGCAGTCTGAGAATTTGATATGATTTTACAAACTCGTAGATACTATAAATGTTATATAATTTTAATTAAAATTTGTGAACCATCATTAGACGATGTACTTATTTCTGTCTACAAAGTTCCAACTCCGTACTAATTCTGCTAGTTTAACTGCGAGACTGTTTAGTAAGATTGCGTTAAAAAACGGGGGGATAAATCATCTTGTACTGCTTTCATACAATATTAACGTGCAATTCGATTTTTAAGATCTCGTGTTAATCCTGAGTTTCTTTTGTGGAAAGAAAAGAAAGTAATGTGGAAAGATTTCATGGAGATAAATTTTCGTTAGTCACATACCCGTGACGTACATAATGCATTATGCTTGTCTGTGTTTTTGTAAGTAGGTTGCGTATTTATAAAAGTTAATGTGTTAGCTGTTAAAAGGGAATCCATGGTGTGTGCAAGGAAAAGTCAAAAATATCATCAATTCAACTCATTAATACATTAAGGAACATTGAGTACCTACGTACATTATTTTCGTGTGATTAAGTTGCATCTACTAAATAAATTCCAAGCTCATATTACATTAAAGCAGTGTGGATTAATTTTGTATTATTCCCAACAAAATTAGTTAATTCCGTCCTATATAAACCGGTTCATAGCAACAATGCTACCAGTTGTACAGTCTTGCATAAAACGATCGTGGCGTATGGCAGTTATATTTATTTCACCTGTAGAATACATAATGCAATTATGATCCCGATGACGTTTTAGAACATTATTTAAATAGTCATACCTACATATTTGTTAGTATTCTTAAGGGCAACCTGCAACTGTTATTCTATGTCAAACCATAGAAACTGCGGTAGATAGTTATATACTCAGCGCACTGTACATCCTATTACGTTGCACTTTGTAGCAATAATGAGAGTGAGTACTGCACCGCCTGATCGCCACGGCATCCCGACCCGCTCGCCACACGACCATGTCACTTCTCATGTTTCTGATGTTTAAGTATAATAATTATCCGCACTTGGCGCGTGTTACGTAATTATAGGTCCGCAATATTTGAGTTCAACGTATTGTGTTCACTCATGCTCAATTCCAGAGCACGGCGTCAATTTCGCACATCGCATTGTTTTAACCAATACAATTTTATGTTTAAGTTACGTTTCTTATGGCAAAATACATAATGTATATGTACATACTACTGAATGATTAATTATTAATGTTACTTACGTTGGTTCGTCATTTATGCATACTTGCTAGTTCTCTTTCACTTTTTTGGTCTTCATTATCTTTCGCTCTCTCTTTTCTAGTTTTCACTTTACATTATATACATATATAGGATATTTGTGCAGGTATGTATCTTGTACGTTAACAGGCTTTTGAGACTAATTTCGAATAACTTTCCAACATCACCGTAAGTTTCTACTGAATTATAAGAAACACGCCGCTATGTATGTACATACATGAATCAATTAAGCAGAATTTTATTAGAATTCGTAACATCGGATATATGTAGGTATGTATAAAGGTAATTAACAATTTACGTATATATAGACATGCGTGTATAGCAAGAATAACAAATAGCAAGAATATATGTTTTAATAAGCAAAACTAAATAAATGCGAATAATAAAGAAAATTTCTGATGTTTCGTATAACAATACGGATTTGCGAGATCAAACACTTGAGATTAGTATGTATAAAACATAAATGTTAAACGCAAAGCCGTGTATAAACGTTAATTAAATCTTAATAATTCTCGAATATCTTATAAAATACAAGACAAAGGATAATGCGTCTTATGGTTCCGTGGGTGTACACGGCCTCACCCGTACCGCTAACATTAAATGTTATTAATACATAAACCAGTTTATTGATAAATACCGTGCTTGTATAACATAAACTTTATTGTGCTATGATAAATCAAACATTTACATATACTATTATCTAAATTGTCATTGATCTATACGTAACACTATTGTATCATGCGGTCCTTTCCATTAGTTATTTTAAGACTATTAAGTTTTCTTTTTAAATATTCCACTGATTGCATAGGTCCTTTTTAAATCCCATATATCAAGTTGTTCTAAGATAAATTAAGCCAACACTTACAATTAAACTATTTGTATTAATCAGCTGCACCCCTCTTAAATGTAATGCAAATTTTCCTAAATCAGCCTCAAATGCAATGTCACCAAACTAAGAAAAAATAACCCCATTACGTATAGTTACATCATTCTTATAATATAAAACGTTCGCAATACATGCTAATGAAAAATCTACAAATTCTGCATCTAAGTTAGACATGCATAAATGCATTAAACTAGACTGACCATGCTGCCTCGTTGTTCGAATGGTCCCGAGTGTGACTGATTATCGCGAATTCGGGTTCGATCTCGGGTCGGATACTAGCATTTTTTGTAATTTGATTTTCTAGTTGACATTTTCAGTAATGGCTCGGAGTCTGGATTTGCGGCCGTTGTATGGCAATAGACTTACCACCTATTCCGTGTCAGGACATAAACAGAACTGCTGTAACATGGAAGTGTACTAAACTCCTCTGCCTATCTCTTCGGAAATTTCAGGCGTAATATTACATTACAGAATTTAATTACTGTTTAGGTATATACATATTATGAGACAGGGCTGTCTTTTCATAGTACATATTTATTCGCAGCAATTTTAATTGAAAATTTTAAGGTCTCTATTTGAATTATTTTTGGTAACAATTTTGTAGTAGGATGGATAATCGGGTGGATAATGAAATACAGTACTTCACTTAATATATAAGATTTATTTAAAAGGAATGTTATAAGAGAACAGTAATGGCAATACTAGTCTAGAATATTATCGTTTGCAGGGTCTCGCGTTACTCAAGGCAAAGTGGAAAACGCGCTAGAAAATAGTATGCCTTGCCGTGTCTTGAACAAGATTCTTTTAGAGAGAAGTGATCACAAATGGTTCACCGGAGACAAAGACTCGTAAAAGAGCATTTGAATTCTGAGAAAAATAAGACCGAGCCTTTGACATAAACTTGAACAAGATACTCGTACTATGCTTGAGAATATATATGCGCTTTCGCTTACGAAAATTCAAACATAATAAATTTTATTTCTAATACTATATATATAGTCGTATGATATCGTCCACATTGTCCTGTGTCATCTGTATAAATACACTTCTGTAAGGAGGCTTATTTATATATAAAATTATTTTAGATCAACTTATAAAATACAATCTTTACAGGATGGTCTTAGGCAATATTGCATATGAGGGGTGGATGGCTCTTTGTTAAAAGTGACATTTTTAGCGATATTGAGTTATATCTCTAAAAATGTCGCTTTTAACAAATAGCAATTCACCCGTCAATGTATTTTATAAATGAATATATAATTAATGAATGTCTATGGAAATATGAAAGTAACTACTTATGCCGAATTACGGCTCTTACGTATAAAAAAACGTCAACTATCTTCGGTCATTTCCGAGGTTTTTCTTAATCTCCCTCTGTCGTTTATTATATAATATAACATAACAATTAAGATTTTATAATTATGTTGAAAACGGTTTTAATTAATTAATTTATTCATTTGGTTATTTAATTTATATTAAAACCATTTTCGCCATGATTATAATGTTTACGTAGTGGTTTATTTCTTTTATTATTGAGAGAAATATGCCACTAAAACATCACATCACGATCTACTAGTAACATCGATGTAAATGTGGTCTACATTTACTTGCTTGCATTGCTTAGTATATTTTTATAGATTTTAGAATATTTCTCACTTGTGGTTTTCTAAACAAAATTAAGAATATTCAATTAATTATTTTTTATTTGAAAATAAAATATATCAAAAGAATCCACATAAATCCGTAGTTTTTTTCGTGTAAGCTCCTCCAAACATTCTAACAGGCGTCCTGTTCCAGTCTATAAATAATAGGGGACTTTGGTCTAGGACTGTATTTTCCAACGAACATTTTTTATAATTCTGCAGAATGAACTCTATACCAATATTTTTCTCCCTCACTGGAGATAATATGTGCGTGACATCGATACTCCCATCAGGTTGCACATAAAAAAGACGGTCGTATAGTTCCACATTTTTACAAATTCTTGGCCCGAGAGACGGAGGGACGTTTCCATTTTCATGGTCTATATCGGATCTGTATTTATTTATGTCCGGGACTGCCTCATCTCCTCCAACAAAACTTTCCTTATTTTGTTCTTCATTATTACCAATTACATTCCGCTCATTTAAGGCATTACCTAACTTAACACGTTTGTTAAAACTATTTTTATTCAAATTATTATTAGTCATTTCACTTTGTTTTTGCATGAAGTCTATATGATCCGGTATTTTTTTTTCTGTGTGATGATTTGGCAAAAATCCATGATTATATTTTATTAAAGACACCGAATCAACATTTTGATTAGAGGCGTTCGACACCTCAAACGCCAAATTTCTACCTTGAATTATTTTTGCGTCTTCGACTGCTTCAATTTTTTTAGTATCAGGTTTATACTTTAATCGAATGGAAGGAAGTTTTTTATTGACTTCTGCTAATTTGTCTTGAATTTCGCTGTGAACTGCTGAATCTATATTAATTAATCGTGGTGTATAATCATTGCTGTATGATTTAACATTATGCCACTTGTTGGCACTTGACAGACTTCTTGAGTACATATCAGTAGTATTTAATATTTTTTCATTCTTATTTGGTTGTAGATTATCTACGTAATACTCTAAGGATTTAAGAAACGGAAGAATTGTGAACAGTTTATTATTTTTGTACGAGTTCGAAAGCTTTTTTATTTTGAAATCAGGAACTGCAGGGGGAATTTTCGCCCTTACTTCATCACTGACTGATTCTTCATTAGATGCTTCAGTTTGTATGTTTCTGTAAAATCTTCGTTCCTTGTTTTTAACCGATTGTCCTCTACTAGTAACTTCTACATGCTTTGGTAGTGTTTGAGCGTGAGATTCTAAAATCTGATCTCTTAAATCATCGTGTAATATTTGTACATTAATTTGCGGGTACTTTGCAGCCCGTTTCTTGATGTCAAGTCGTTTATCCATAAAGTTTCTTCTTTGAAATTTAAAAGATGGACGAACTTTAGACATTTCAATGCCTGAGGCGTACGGAAAGGAGTCCGATATTTTGAGAAGCGGTATTGTTGGTGGTACTTTTTTTTGTTCTCTTTGATTAAAATGAATTCTCTTAAGATAGTTTAAAACACTACTTGCAAATTTTGAACTCGTCCACTGGCCGTATACTTTTGTATCTTTGCTAGGTGGTGGGGGGGTTTCAATATCTGGTACACTTATCACTTTGTTAGTGTTCTGATTAATATTATGAATATTATTCGCTCTGATGTTATTAAAGGATATCTTCTTGGTAGATATAGGACTTTTGTCAGAGTTATCGAGTATGGGACTTGGAGCTGGAGGAGTTTCATATTCGGAAATCGTAGGAAAAGGTTGAGTTCCGGAACCCGAAATTTCTGAATTCTTGTTACTTTTAAATTTACCTATATTTCCAGCTTCGTTTATTATGCTCCAGAAATTAATTTTATCCGTTTGAGTAGTTCGTGTATTTTCAGTATCAGAAAAATCTAAAAACTCTTTTTCAGTGGATATGTCAACAGGCTGGGATTTCGTGGGCGACAGAGCTATACCGACATCATGTTCAATAAAACTGTAGGGAGTTTTGAATTTTATGTAACTCTGACTTGCGTTCGAATATGCCGGAAATTCACCAGATTTATCCCTTTTTTGGATTTTATCTGTTTTCATATCCCCCAGCACTATATATTCGAGATTATTGTTACCGGTGATTTTATTTTTCTTAAATGTTTTCTGTTTATATTGAGGATGTGATTTTATAGTATAATTTCTCTCTATTGTCGAACTCAGGATCATGTTGACACCAAAAATCTCTCCTTCTAAACCATTAGGAATTCCTAGAAAAAATGTAAATGTTACATTATATAGGTTTACCTATGTACTCACATAGGAATATTTGTTAAATTTACATTTACCATTATTCGCTATTCCGTATCCAATAATGACGCTCCCTCCTCCAGGTAATACTCGGTTTTGGAGCTGTAAGATACGTGTTCATATTTGTAAATATAATAAAATATAGTTAAACTATATACGTATATAAAAAAACTAAAAGTAAAGTAAAGTAACTTCACGCCTGTAATCCCCGAAGAGGTAGGCAGAGGAATGTAGAACACTCCCACCTTTCACCAGTTACTTTTAAGTCCCACGATGGAATAGGTGGTGAGCCTATTGCCATATACCGGGCACATATCTAGACT
>DWDW01000075.1:0-19230 GCA_018245635.1 Mimoniades versicolor eupheme | reverse complement strand
CAACAGTGCATTGATAAAGGGGCTGGATAAAAATATCAAATTATGTATTATTCAATATGAAAAAAAATAATGTCTAAAGTTTACCAAGCATCCTTCTCGTTTGCAGACCTTCGAGTTGAAACAGATGGGCAGCAAGTTCGACGTGATTCTAGTGGAGCCCCCGCTGGGCGCCGGGTGGCGCTGGAGGGATGTGCTGGCACTGGAACTGCAGCACATTGCACAGCCACGTTCCTTTGTGTTCCTCTGGTGTGGCAGTTCAGAAGGTAGGAACTATTTAGAACCTATTGGAATACTCATTTGTTCTGGTTTATAAGAAAGTATTTATTAATTGTACGTTAAATCTTTTTTGTCATGATTGCATCTATTATTGTGGCTAACGTTATAGTTGCATTATGTGTTGTGTTAATTCAAAAGGTACAGGCAAACACACTAAGATTCAAGGGTTCTAAATTGGGTACACCTGGAAATCTGAACTTAAATTCCTGCTGTATATGAAATTGGATGTAGATTGTGTATTTTATGTCCTTATAATATTGATTTGATTATTCCCCTCCATGATACTTGTTGTATGTGTATACTTGTATGCATATATGTATGCATATGTGCATAAAATGTATTGGCATGTGCCTTACAATGAGAATAGTGTATAAATAAAAAATTTATTTATATTTCCAGGTCTAGACATGGGCAGAGAATGTCTCAAAAAGTGGGGATTTCGCCGATGCGAAGACATTTGCTGGATAAAAACAAACATCAAAAACCCCGGTCACTCTAAGAATCTGGAACACAATGCAGTTTTCCAAAGAACTAAGGAGCACTGCCTCATGGGGATCAAAGGGACAGTTAGGAGGTCGGTTGATGGGGATTTCATACATGCCAATGTGGATATTGATCTGATTATATCGGAAGATCCCGAGTTTGGCAGCACTGAAAAACCCATCGAGATATTTCACATTATGGAGCATTTCTGTTTAGGCCGGCGAAGGTATGTGGAATATTTTTATAAACACCTATCAGGATTTAAGCATTAAATCCTATTCCTATTTCATTAAATCCCAGTAAGACCCATTGCCACCACTTGTTGCACTGACAAAATTTGAATACAATATGAACATTGTTAAATAGATTTATTAAAAAAACATTATGGTTATCCTGTGTTGTGTTGGATATTTTTTTTATATTCACATCAATTTTACTCAGTATGGTCCAAAATGTCGCTTGAAACAGTTGGCCTTTCACCATCGTTTTACATGATATAGAGACCTTTTAGCTGTGTAACAGTGGTGACTGCATTCTAATTTATTTGAAGTTTGGTACGAAGAACAATGCTCAGAAGTGTTTTAATGATTTCAATTATAACACATATTCTTAATGTTCTTGTGTCTGAAAATTTTGACATTCAGGATAAAAGTTAATCAGTCATTTTGTATTTTAGTGTAATGTGTTACAACATTATATTTTGGCTACATATGATTATTCCCTTCCTTATTACGTCGCAGAGTTCATCTTTTTGGCCGCGATTCCACAATCCGTCCTGGCTGGGTCACTATTGGCCACGAGCTGACCAACTCCAACTTCAACGCTGAACTTTACGCCTCATACTTCAACGAAGGAAAAGAAAGCACTGGCTGCACTGAGCGGATCGAAGCCCTACGACCGAAAAGCCCTCCTAACACAAGTAAAGGGTCGAGACCGCGAGGCAGAGGCGGTTTCAGAGGCAGGGGCCGAGGCAGAGGCGCGTTATAGAGCCATGCTTCGAGAGAGTGCTTTGTGTTTATAAAGACACTCGTCAATTATACATTTTGGTAGCAATTGGATCGTTGTTAATATTTTAATGCTGATTTTTTAACACTGTTATGTATAAGATTATATGTGGTACATGCACTGTACCTATATCGGCTATCGACGAAATGATATTGAATATGTATTTTTATAGCTAAATAAGATTAGACTATGACATGTTTGCTATTAGCCGACAGCAGATGTGACGATGTTCTATTACTTAATAAGAGATGGCGCTGTACGTGTGCTCAACTTTTCTTCAGTTACATATTTCAAATTTTTACCTTTTTTATATTTGGTCCCTTATTTCATTTTTACTTCTTGACTCTCTTGGTAAATATTCATGTAATGAAACAAACGAAAACTAGCCTGTACTTTTGTACAGTTCATCCAATACAACTTACATATAAAAAATTTCAGACATATTGGTTATTTCTTTCGCATTGCTGTTCTCTCCACCTCTGCTGTCTGACCTCAAGGCTATATTGGACATTGTCGATTATTGACGTGAAATAGATTTAAAATCAATTTGAAATTTTATAGTAAAAATTAAATTAACTGCCAGACACAAATAATAAGTGTAATTGATGAAAAGGATTTTATATAAATATGTATATGTATATAAATATGGAAATATAGTTGCGCTAGTGTTGTTGATGTTTACAACGTGTTGTCTAGTTTCACGTGTTTTTTATAGATATGTTCCATTGTATCAGTATTTTCGGCGCTTCGATCAGTGGGGTTCCATAATATTACGTATTTTGAATTAATATGTTTAGTACATATCAATTATATACTGCAGCAGTAAGTGAAAGATGACTTGAACACTATAAAACTAAAAAGCCATAGATTTGTGTGCTTGCAAACATGCTTGTACAGACGATAAGACGTTTCTGTTTATGGGCAGACCATTTAATAGTTATTAAAGAGCTAAACAAAATAAAAATCGTACGTTAATTTTGGGAACAACCTAACAATAAATAAAGTATTATGTTGCACTTAGACGATGATAGGATTTTGTGTAGTCGATATTTTTTTTTCGTTTCAATAATTTGTTATTATTTTTGTATTTAAGTAAATGGAACTATCATAAAATTGTCAGTGTGTTCATCAATTTGTCACCCGTACTACAGTAGCGTAGCGTGGGGAGGGAGCAGGGGCGGACCGAGGGGGGCGGCGAAATATTAGACCTTTTTTGTTGTTCGCTGACATTCTACGGAAAACTTTTTTTTGCTCGCCGACATTCTACGGAGACCTTTTTTTTGATCGCCGACATTCTACGGAGACCTTTTTTTTGATCGCCGACATTCTACGGAGCCTTTTTTTTGCTCGCCGACATTTTCTGAAGACTGTTTTGTTTGCTCACCTAGATTCTCCGAAGGGCTTTTTTTTGCTCGCCGAGATTACCACAAAGGCACTTTTAAGAGGGCGGCATCATTTTTTCCCGTCGCGGGCGGCTGAAACCCACGCTATGCCACTGCCGTACTGTAATTGGTGTTACAAGTATATAGGATAATAGATATTACAATACGCTCAAAAGGATTTTGACTTCTTTAGTTTTAGCCTTACTCGTGTGACTGTGGGTTCGGTAAACGAAAAGGCAAACGGTAAAAAAGTGGAAAAGGTTTTTATAATTTGTTCATCTTTGCTGTGTGTACTTCCGAAAACTATTTGCCGTTCGAGACCGACTTTGGAAAATAAATTCATACATTAACTTCTTTTTACACCCGTATAATATTTTCAAGAGTAGATAAAGTATTGTTGAGAATTCAGAAATAATCGAGAGTGCTAGGGATGTATTATATAGTACAACCGTTGGCAACTCTAGATAACTCTGTTTCGAGAAATAATTATTTATACAGTTATTGAAAAAGAAATATATTTTTCTTTTTTTTAATGTACTTGTTAGTTATGAATGAATTATTTTGAAGAGTTGGTATATGATTTCCATCCATTTTCACAAGTGCAATAAGTTTAGTTCATACGCTTTCTATGCAGTTATGTAAAATTTCGTGTTTAAAACTTGGAACGTGGCAAGTACTCCGCTATTTTATAAAGCAATTGACCGTATAAGTTGCGTGAGAACTGCAGTCTTATTTTTTCAATGAGCCCCTTAAAGTTTCATCATTTTTTCTACTGCCTCGTTGGTAATGTTGGTAACAAGCGTGGCTAACGATCGATAGGTTTTGGTTTCCATTCTCAGGTAAAACACTACTGGATTTTTCTAATGTAGATTTTGTGTTAGTGGTGGTGGAATTGTGCTCGGTATATGGCAATAGACTCATCACCTATTCCATAGTGGAAGGTAAACGTAATTGGTAAAACTTCTCTGCCCACCTCTTTGGAGATACACGCGTGATGTTACTTAATTATTTTAACGTAATGCAATATGCCATGTCACCACATGTGTCGGATGTTATTGTAACAGCTATCGTTTGCGAATTTAAGTGTATTGATGCGATGTTATATATTGTGTAATAGAATGTTGTCGAAACTCTGTGTCTAGGTATAATATACAATGTACAGGATTTTCATATACCGACATGTATTATGTATCTGTAATAATACGCATTATTTTTTTCATCTGAAACATTGTTTCTATGAATTTGGGTAATGAAGTATTGTTATTTTTCTCTACAATAAGTAAGTATACTTATAATGTTTGTACATACCTGTAGTTAAATGAATATGAAACATTTTTTTAAATTGTGTCTACCTATTCAAAGTGACTAATTTAAAAATGGAATATTTTGTGTATTATTATTTGACGCAATAAATTTTTTTAAGTATTTCGAGATTTCATTTCAAGTTTAATATAATGCGGAATTTAAATAAAACGCAAAGTTATATACATCAATATTTTTTTTATTTTACATAGGTTGTCTTTAAATCAACTCGACTATTCTGAAGTTCATCAAAATATAAAAAAAGACAAAACAAAATCATTTCACATATGAGATCTTTTACTTACTAAGATAAGAAAAAATTTACATATATTATTTTAATTATTGTGGAACTAACAATTTCTTACGACAGATTTAAAAAAAAAACAAAAGTTAATATATTATATCTGCGGAGAGGGCTTTTTTAGTTCAATATAACATACATATGAAATGTAATAATAAATAAATGAACGAATGTTTACACGATTTACTTAATGTTACGACGTCGGAAACAAGAAAAAATTAAAAAACACGCCACAGCGCATATAAAATGCGGCATGCTATTTGTACGGAAGTTGTAAACAAGTGTTATGAAGGAGCATTGCCCTTGGAGGCCGGCGGAGGGTCCCCGCAGTCTAATGAAGCCCTCTTCGCACCTCAACCTGTCCGCAATTGACACGTATCCACTGTCCCTACCGTTACACCGCACATTGACAAGTCTTATATTACACATAATTCATTTTGTTATCATTATACAACAAGGCATATACAATTCGTTCACTGTCACGATCGCAGGCCGGCCGCGGCCGCACCGCGCCACGCGCACGCGGCGCTGCACGACGCCGCGTGGATCGCAACGTCACCGCCCGGACAGTTGACAAGCGTGGCGGGACGGATCCGACAGCGGAGCGGATTGTACAATCGAACTTCGGTGCAATGGACGCACGGGCGCCTGCGACCGCAACGTACTGCGACATCCTTTAAGTATAATCGTCATAAGATCACATTTTTTTATAAGGCAAACAACAATCTTTAAAGCTAAACCTTTGATGAAGAGGGCGCGGAGCGAGGAGGGATCGGGGGAGAGTGGGGGGAGGAGTGGTGTGTTTGTTCGAAGGAGAATCCGAAAACGAACAGATCTTTGCGAAATTGCAGAGAAATTAAGTCGCGGTATAGTATACCGGAATGCGTTTTGATCTAGAGACGGCGAAGATGAAAGTTTCTCTTCAAATTGTTGGTGGGGTGATATCTCTTGAAACTGTATTAATTAAATTAACCATAATTCCTAAATTTGTACTTGATGATATATATATCTAGACGCGTCTATTATGAGCGGACGCCGAATAGATAGCCGTTCGCTTCCAAGTATAAGGCGACCGATCGCGTACTACGTGGAATTTCATAAATATGTACACAATACAATAAAACCTGGCATAATAAATGAGAAAATTTTAAAATTTAAATACGAAACCGAAAAAACGAAACCTAATCATAGCGACATTATCGAAAAAAAAATATTAAACTACACACTAATTAATGAGAAACATGTTACAATTTCATGACAGATAAAATAGAACTTATTTAAAAAAAAAATCAAAAATGGAAGCATTCCTGTGACATGCCATAGCCATAGCCCAAACAAAACTTCTTACGCAACGGAATCCTACAATCCTTCCTGAATAGCGAATGTTAAAATTATTCAAGGATGCAACTCGTTAATAGCACAATAAGAAGAAAAGATTGAGAGTCATCTGACTTAGCTATAGAGCTATTCCTGTACAGGCACCATTTATGGACGCTCCTCACCGATCGAACTAATTTAACATTAAGCAACGGTCTGCAGCTCCCGTCAATCGCAACGCATGATACCTCTAACGCCATTAAAAATCTCCATCTACGAATCTAAGAGATCACTGAACATCTAAGTTAGTAGCTTTCAAAAGCGCTCTAAAGAACCTGCTTTAGATATTAAGATGTCGTGCTCGAAGATAAAAATTACGTCTCCCGTTGCGCGTACGAAAACGATGCTGTAATGACATATCGCATGAGTTTTTCAATCTTCCTGAACAATAACTAATTCGGACAATAACTGTTAGACAAATGCGGAAAGCCGGAGCGGTGGATCTGGTGGCGAACATGTTTCACGTGGTCAATTGAACTGAATGCTAAAAATTAAATTAAATATTAAATAAAGGATAGTAATGACTACGGCGCACTATTCATTGGTAAAATGCGTTACATGTTCACATAATGTAATTCAAAAGATTAGAAACCCATTGGGCTTCATTCGATAGATCGTAAGTTGTAAGAAATAATACTTTATGTTTTGAACTTTTCATATATTACTCGTTAAAGTTAGAAAGCAATGCATTCGATAAATATAGGCCACACATTGTAACACATTTTATCAGTGAATGAAAAAAACAGCATGGGCCCCCGCAATTATAATCATAACAATTTTTATCTTGTACAAAAACGTAATCAATTTAGCTTGCACGAATGCAACCCACGCGTCGATTCTATGACGTTGTTAATAACCTAGCCTTATTTTAACGCTAACTTATAAAATTACATTCCTACCTCCGCCTTATTGCCCATCCAATACCTACATTGCGTTCGACCGCGATTTCTTGTAATTCAACTTAATTTAAGACCCGCATAGAATTTACAACACGAAGTTTTATAAGCGTCATGTTCGTCGTCCGGCACTTACTATAGGTGCACTATGCCAATGAACTCGTGTATTTTAAGTATAGTCTGAGTGAGTGTTGAGAATAAATATATGTTTGTTAAAATATATATATAATCCGATATTAATACATTAAAAAAAGAGAGATGGATCAAGTTACGAACATATTAGATATTGCGGAAAACTTCGTGTTCATTTTATCCAACTACCCTCAAATGCATGCGGATTTAAAACGGTATGTTTATAAAACGTGGTTGCGTGTGCGAAATTCGCTGTTTTTTACACACTTTACAGGAGATGAAAAAAACTGATTTTCTAATAAAATACACTGAATATTCAAATAATTTATTTTTACTTCAATACAACGACAACGCTACATACAAATATCTAATTTACGTAGTTTTAAGCTACTTTTGGACAGATAACGTTATTAATAATTACCAAATTAAACATAATGGAAATTTTCTTGTCATTTAAAATCTGCCTATGTGCAGTGAAGCACAATATCGGGCGCAATTTTTAACTTAAGCACACTTACTTTAGCTATGTTAATAATATTTCATTGATCCCATAGCTGTTTTAACAATATATGTGTCTCGATATAATGATTAAAACTGAGCAAAAAACTGAAAATAACTAAAATAACAATGCGAATTTTGCACGCGCAACGACGTAAATCTATATTTTACAGTCGCTTTATAATTTTTGTATACAGTTAACGCATCCAATAACATCATTATCGAATGCTAGCATACCCACATCAATGCTTTGTAAATTGTCTTGCGTAATTGAGACATTTCCAAAATGTCAATATATTTTATAAAATAAACACATTTCATACACACCTTCATTATAGATAAATTATTATCATTAGAAATAAAACTGAGATAGATAATTAATGCCCAAAATTCAGCGACAGTTCTTGGTGGATAAAAGAATTGCACTTTCTAATGGATGAACAATAAATTCCAATCTAAACGGATATAATTAAAAACATCATTCATTTAAATGAAGCCAAATCCAAATTACGGATTATATGACGATAGTTTTACATAACATCTTCGTAACATCGTAAAATAAAACCTGTAATCCCCGAAGAGGTAGGCAGAGGAGTGTAGTACACTTCCACATTTCACCAATTACGTTTACATCCCACTATAGAACAGCTGAGCTGTGAGCCTATTGCCATATACAGACACCGAGCCACTGCTATAAAACCTAATTTCCAATACTACATGAGCCGGGATTTGAACCCAGAACCTCTTGTTTGGCAGGTACGTTTGCAACCCACACGACCAACGAGGTAGTCAAATGTTGAGTTCAAACGAGCGTAACGAATCCGCTTATAAAATTATAACCGCTAAAATATTTGAACATTCCATTCTTAATAGAACGCGATATATTTTCAGACGGGCGGTAGTTTAGTACGTCTCCATCGAAACACGTCAGTAATTAATTTTGGACTCAATATAATGCCTATCGATGCCATTTCCAATACAAGCACAGCTTAGGTTGAAAAATATGTACACATTGACGTCATCATTATTAACCCTTGTTCCGCTATTGAACACGGATCCCCTCACAGCAAGAGAAACATAGGCATATAACCATATTGAATATACCGAACATGGAAGTTCCAGAATGATCTGTCAGTAGCTTCTAAGAACAAAATCTATAATCAAAGAATAAAATAATTACTAAAGAAAGAATGACAAAGCAGAATTTAAAATGCGAATGTTGAAAGAGGCAGGCATACCAAGGATGACCAAAACTAGCATCTTTTTACCGAATAGGTCAGATACTGGCTGATGGGAGTATCAGAAGTCTTCAAAACCGGCGTGCGCATATGAAGATGGACACAAATGTAGAGGAAACACGTAAGGTTGGTAAGGATGGAGATATTTGTACTCTCTGCCCGCTCCCTAAGAGACCTGCCTGCATGATATAATAGAAAGAAGCATTTGGAACGCGTATTGTCATACTTTCATATCCAAACATCAAATTGTATTGCACCCAAAACGTCATAGAAACGAACGAGTCGATCGAACTTACGTAAACACCAAACATAAATGCCGGCTTCATACCAGCAAATAATCCTATGATCTAGCTGGCGATCGCGAGTTAATAGCATATTTATGATACATTTAAAAAATGTTGATATTTTCATAATTATGGGAGCTATCATTATTAAATTAAATCAATTGCATAACAATATAAGGCTATTTAGAAATAAGAGTCGAATCGGTTTTAATATCATAAAAAACAATACATTGTAACATACATTTTTCGACTGGCCCTTTCGCCATCGTGTCTAAGATATTTTCATGCAGACAAATATTAAATACAAAATATTTAGGTATTTAATTATTGATGATACATTCGAATTTTGTATCCTTGAAAATATCAACAATTATTAAATTATTCAATTTTATTATTATAATATATAGATAGGTAGCTTCCTCTGCGTTCCGTCGTTGAAAACATTCGTAATATTAACAGTAATAATAAACAATTTCGTTACGTTCTGGCAACGCAGTTACCGCGCCATCTTACACAGTAGCACAAAAAAAAACAGATCTATTCAAGAAAACAAAGCACTTCGTAATAACATTTACAAAATCAATGTGCGTTGCTTTATACGCTTTCCGTCATTTTTATTCAAATTGGTCTCAAATTAAGAAATTGCATCACGCCTACACATTTAATTGTTTTACTTCCACTCAAATAAAATTACACGATGGAAGATTAAATTGAAATTTGAAATTGAATTGAAAACAAGAACCATTGTACCTACATATTGTTTCATGAAAATTGTAATCTGTCACAATCATATCACAGTATATATTTGTAGAATAACGATATACATTGTCAATAACACTTGTCAAACGTTGGTGTTGCCATCTCGGCGACAGTGCTGCCAGCGCACAACAAGGGACAATCGCGTGTAAACATTAATTTTACATAAACCTGTTCGTGTAATTTTAATTTACGTTTTCGTACATTTAATTTTTATTTATTTCAACCACAAATAAGTCGCCACTTAGAACACTGATAGAAACAGAGACAGACAGACATTCATGGATAAAATTATTCATGGCTGCAAATATCTTGTTATTGCGAACACATGGTTAACGATAAAGGTTATAAAAAAACACAGCAGTGTTTAGCTTATCCTAACATTATATCCGGGTAAGACATCAGCGATATAATTTCATGTTAAATAAAATCACAACACGAACCATCGCTGAAATTTCAATTCTTTAAAGTCTTAACCGAGACCAATCCGATGCTAGGAACGAATACGTACTTCATATTAATATTCCATATTGCATTACCACAATATCATATCCATATTAGGCCAATGACACGCAATACCTGTTTTTCTTTTCACATAAAAATACACATCGATCAGTTTTGATATAGTTTATTCGCACCAGTAAACAAATAAAATTAACGTTGGTGTAGTTTCCGGCGGGAAGTTTGAGCACTGCACTCGTTCGATCGTAAGTTCTATTTTTGAAAACTAGAAATCGATTGTGGATTAAACTTGTATAATAGATAATGATTGATGCATAAAAAAATACTTGTGCTTATACTAGTTAATAGCCCACTGAAAGGTCTTCAAAGGCTCTTATAGAAAAAAATACTTTCTAACTCAAATGAAATTTATCTCGCGAACTGACTGATTTCGTGTTTACATTTAAGCAGCACATCTTCGGGGCATACGAACAGGACGTCGTAACACTCAAAAATCGAACGTCGGACACCATACCAACTACAGACAATTGTTCATAAAGTTCAGTTTCTCAAAAAAGTTTTACAAAAGTAGGCCCTGTGATATATCGAATTTATAATAATAATTAAAAAAAACTTGTATATATCGTGTCCTTGCTTCAATAATATTGCCTTATTACTTTACTACGACAATATTACGTTATTGAAGCAAAGAGACATCGACAAAGTAACTTCATACATACTTACATACATACATACATAAAAACACAGCGATGTACAAATAGAAAGTCGATATCCGTTCCTAGCACTTCGAAACAAATACCCTCACTAACTAACATAAGTTACGTACTTATTTATTTCAAAGGGGAAAAAAAAGTCACATTTCAAATTCATTTACAACTTATTCAAACATTAACATGGCCAAGGCTTATCGGTTGGTGGTGGTTGTGAAAACATTTTAATGATACACGTAGCGCTAGCTATTAGTATTGTGGAATGACGCTAGAACGCGTCAGAAGCTCCTTAATAGACTGAAGAGGACTGGTGGGAGAGAGGGGGGAGAAAGGCTCAATCCAATACCATATAAGATCGTAATAATGCTACCGTTTTCACTTTCACTTGGCAGCAACAATTTAATATTCAGCTATGGTTATTACTATACATTTATTCATTTATTACAGATATGTATGTGCGTGGTTTTCAAGGCAACCATTGAAATACGTAACAACGTATTTCAATGGTTTATTATAGAACTTCAAATTTATTATAGAACTTTTCACTGCTTCTTTCCATATCATCTGTTTAATTTTGATTTAATAATTGATCAATATTACATATTGCTATGATTTAATTTATGGGTAATTAATTTTCGAGGATGACAATAAATCTTTTTTTAAAGAACATCTAAGCAATACTTTTTTCTATGTGTGATACTTTTTATGATTATTTTATTCGTTATTTTTATTTCGTTATACATATTATAACGTTAAATTCAATTCGCATTGGTGGCATTAAACTTCGATCCCACGATGTAAAACTTATAGGCATGATATTTATGGGTAAGACAGAACTAATAATAAATTCGCTCATACATTGCTAAGATCTTACGTTCAAAGTATTAAAATGTTTCCACAGTATTGCTGCCATCCAAACGTAAAGAGCCATATACACTGACACAGTCATGTGACAAGTAACGAGTCCCGTGGCTCGAGGTTATTTTTTTTATATTTGACATATTTCAATAATTTGTAACATTGACTTTTTAAAATTAATTTTTAAATTATGATTTCGAATTGTATGCATAGAAAATTCTGTAAGATAATAAATAAGTACACTTACACGATATTTTTACCTTGAGACGGCATTAGTTCACCGCACTAGTATAAAACATCTTTGAGATACATAATCTATTGTTGGCATCAAGAGTGTATACGGTTCTTAACATCGGTTTCTGGACGCATTCAAATTTAATTTCAAGTTCGTAATAGTACCCCTCCTACGGGAATATGTACGACTGATTTGGTCTATTCATTTAAAATATATTTGGTTTATAATATATTTTTTAAGGTACGAATTAATGTGTGCGCGAAGGGGCCGGTGTCGTCACCAACATTAGTTAGTACCACGTCGTCCTTAGATCAAACCGCTTAAGAAAAGTCGCATTTTATAACGTACCAAACACATCTCGGAACGTCAATAAAACTAGAAACTTGAAGGGAGTAAATTTTTGAAAGCGTCAAAAAAACCAACATCAAAACGCACCTAGAATTTTCATTCTTTCACGTTATTAAGTTTTGTAACTGTGAGATTTACACATGTAATAATAATAATAAATAATGGTATATGTAAATTGTATTCAAATATTATACATTAAAAAATAAAATAACTGAACATATTATCAAATAATGCCTATGTAATAATAATATTAATTATAATAATATAATAAAACTAACTTCCGTATAGTTTATAAAATCGTCGTTTAGGTGGGAAATATATGTATTTATTTATTCATTTATTACTGTTACTTACTTGTCAAATTTTGGTTTATTTTTGTCGCACTCGCCACACTTAGCACTCGTTTAATTACAGCTATTTATATTGTTAATATTAATAAAATTATAGTTATCGACGCACATCGCGCGTATGATGTATAAATCTCACAGTGAACGGTCGCATAGCGATACAGACACGATGGCAGTTGCTGAGATCTTTCGAAACTACACAAACAAACAAAAATATAAAATAAACAAACATCATTTACTGTCCGCGGTCGGACTAAGTCAAGCTGGCGCCCTTCGCGTCTGTCTGTTCCCTTTAATAATATCTCATTGAACATCGGTACATGCGGTAATTTAACACGTTTAAAATAATATATTATACTGAAAACATACGTGTGAATTTTTCATTGCAGGTTGTATTTATTATTGCAAAGTTGTATTTTCTATTGTCGCTGGTATTTACGATCTTATTCTGTTGTATTTTTTTACAGATACATTCACAAAGGAATAATCATCATCATCAAACTCGTAATTCATACACTATATTGTCGTTCGTAAGAAATGTGGAGGGACCATAGCCTCTACATACATATGAAATTTGAATCCACATATATTACAATCGAATGATCGTTATAAAATAAAAACTAAATTTTGCTATGAATTATCCACAAGCGGTTCACAATCAAAATAAATTCATTTACTTTTACAAACCAATTTTAGGATCCCATAAATCATTTTTCACACCTATTACTGCTAGTATGTTTTCATATCGAAGACCGAAAAAAATTTACGGACTTAAAGAAATGGAGCATAAATCAATCAGTATTAAAAGGAACGACATGCGAGAGCTCCATGGTGGGAAAGTCTGCCTCACCTCCCGGCATATATTTCTCTAACAATTAGTGATAAAAAAATATTATTTAAACGAGTTACCTAGGAGCAAAAAGAAAACAAAGAAAATGAAAAAAAAAAAACTAAACCAGTACAAAAGTAATCATGCAATTAATTACATTCACATAGTTATATATTGTAACGAGAATTTTAAAAAATCCGATCATAACCACGAGGAACTCCATGTATGGAGAATGAATGTTGTATACGTGTATGTATACATTATAACATGTAAAGTTATTTGTAGAAACATTACAACTTGCGGTTGGTTTGTATAGAGATTTTTCTCTTGCAACGTGTGTTTAGAAACGCTTATTTCATCCCAAAATATGGTCTCATATCTAGGACTACACAAAAGCTCCCACTGTTTTAGGACCCTTCGATCAGTCTGATTCGATTCGGATTCGGATAAAAATAGAACTCTAGCACATTTTCTATAATCGTTTTTTTTACGTTTCAATTATTTTATGGACAGACGGTGTTCGAGCACAATCACGGCGGGATTGTAGAAGCTCGCCACGTTAAAACATAGTCTCAATTTCAACGCGAGTGCGACTGGCCAGTGATATCCAGGGCAGATGATCAAGCCGATAGTGAACTACCAACATAATGGTAATAATATTAACAATAATTTATACTTTTTAATGAACCAACACATCATATAGAAACAAATTATTGGGCATGTACATATGTATGTACGTTGACATCACTTGAATATAATTATTATTGTTCACATAAAAGAACAGTCTAGATTCAGAACTGTTACATGTATAGTTAATCGTAAATTTTGTATTACATATATGTATAATCTAAATTAAATATAATTTAAAAACATATTTTTTAAACTGGAGATAAAATATCAAAATACAAACCAACCAGTCTATAATTCATATAATTTTAAAAGCGAGTTGATAACATCACTAAGCGGCTGGTATTCACCGCCTCGTGTGTGTATGCATGGATGTGTATGGGAGTACGTGTGTGTGGGAGTGAATGTGTGCGGGCATCATGTGGAAGTCCTATATTATACAAAAAAAAGCCACAAAAAAACAATTTTTCATAAAAGGATGTAGCAATAATAGTAACAGCAGCACCAACGTATTGGTTCCTTATTACATAACACTTCAATATAGCAGGTGAGGACCGCTTGATTAAATGATGAGCAAGTAAGAAAAATTGAATATATATTTTTTTTTATCAGTAGCCGACAACTAATGTGATCGGCTAGTGGTAATATGCGAATATGTCAAAATATGGGACCACTGATTTACTAGTTTACAACAATTTAATAAGTAATAAATCATCATCAAAATCGTTCAACATTTATTATAGTGTTCATTTTGAGAAATTAAAAACAGGAACATATGATTGCCCATGCTTGAATCAAACGGACCTCGAAAATGTGTCGACAGTTCACAGCTTATTGTAACAACAACAGTAGAAAATGTAAGGGCGCGCACACAACATGGCGACGACGTGAAATAATACTCACTGCAACATTTACGCTCCTCCACATATACAGCGGATCACAACATGTCATCTACTGGCGCATTTGGCCGCGAATTGATCAACATATTTCAAATATTGCCATTAATATCCAAAATATAATAATAATAATAATTACAAAAATAAGAAGAGAAATAAAACAATCTCTCTGGAGTCGTTTCGCACTCGACACTGGCCTTTGAAAAAAAAACTATAGTTAGACTATTCTTTTAGGAGGGACGTTATTTTTTCTTCATCGTTAAAACTTTTCACTAGTTTATCAACTGGCAACATTTTACTAAAAGATATTATTTATCCTGGCGACACTACAATTGTACGAAGATATAGACAATTATGGAGTGAAAAAAAAACAGTAAAATACATATGTGTGTAAAGTTTAAACAAACAACACGCCCTCTATAAAATAAATTATTTTAAAATACAGCTATTTAATATGTTTACAGGGCGACGATGGGTCGGCAGAATCGAACCAAACGTGTGATTATCTCTGTTAAACATCCCCGGCTACGGAACTTAGAGTCCCGTTGGAGACATGTAGTAGGCATCAAGGATTATTGTTTATGTATAATAAAATCTAGTTTATAAAACTAATAAATAACAAATGTGTACGGAATCTCGTATTTATACAGCATACCATAAAAAAAATGGCGACTCATACATAAATAGAAAAACCAGTGTAGTTACTTCAGTCGTGGGACGCGCAAATAACCCTTCGGAGTAGAGCGCGCGACGCTGCAGTACCGCAGGAGAAATGAACATTTCCAACAAACTCTTCTGGACGCACCGCGCACTGTCTACACCGTGCACGAGCGGTTTACGACCGTAACAGTACACACATAGGATCTAAAATGGCGTGCTCTCGCCACGGCCACAGAACAGAGAATGTATAGAGCGGCCACCTCGTAACGTGTTCCCGTAACGATCACTATATTATCGTCCATTCAGCACACAATTTATCACATCAGTATTATCGCGACGAGTTCCACCGATACTTTCAATATCCAACAGGGCAATGGCACAACCCGCGTAATTATTTTTATTTTCCGAATATCTACACATTTTAGACACACATAGAACACTAATTGTTCGTTAAACGTCACTACAGTAAAGGCTTCGGAGAGGGTAGGGGGAATATAGTCTTTGCGGCATCGTGTTAGAGTTCAAATTCGAGCCTTTTCCATATAGTGGAGAAGGGGGGTTCAAGCGGGACATTTATCTATAGAAGTGGAAAGGTCACTGATCCCACGTGCCACCCTCACAAGTATGTGGATTCACCTGAAAAAATGTAAGAAACCCATGTAAGCATCCGGAACGATAACATATGCCACGGGCAATTTTTTTTATTCAGTTGAATTCTTGGGGCAACAAACTACGTTAAATTGAAGGAATCACAAAAGGTAAAAAGGCAATTAGTGAAAAAATGTATTGCATTTAAATAGACCTTTCCAATACGAAACTATTAAACAAAGTCAATTTAGAAAAAGCGACTAATAAAATTAATCGTTGGAAAAAAAAATGTTCAACAGTATATATAAATTTTAAACAGGAATATTATTTAAAATCGGTACCCAAAAAGTCAACCGAATAAAATTATTATAAAAAAAGACACCTATTTGAAACGCCTTGAAGCTTTAAAAAAAATATTTTACTAAGCAACAAAAAGCAAAGCCTTCGTGAAAGGCATTACATACGCCGGGGAGGGCTGAAACATTGAAAGCTTTAAGGCGTTCAGACACTGTACGTGGCATGTGTGATGCGCTCAGCTCGGCCAAGCCAGAGAATGTACAGCAAATGGAATGTTAATGAATGAACGAATGACTGACTGACTCACTGACTGACTGACTCAATGACTGACTCGATCGACTTTGTTTTTAAATTTTATGTAATATTTAAGCATACGTACAATTATCTCTTTATTACTCTGCATACACAATTTATTGAACAGCGATATTTAAAATTATTCTGCACTAAGAAGAAAAGTTGTCAGTTTTTTTTAATAGATTTTAAAAACTATCTTCGATGTTTTGAAAAATATTATTGGTTATTATTCCTTCATAGATATAAACAATGTCGATCAGAGTTCTTATTGAAACATGTACACATAACACATTCCACAGGGGTTGGTAGAACGATCATGGTATTTACAAAGAATTCTGCATACGAAGCAACATACAGTAATGAAGAGAAAATAGTAAAACAATAAAAACATAATTAAAAAAGGTATTTTCTATATTTAACGAATTAATTTCCTCTTCAGATTTTACGACTGTGTCATAATACTGTCATTGTTAAAAAAATATTCTTTTTTTTTTTTCAAAAACCCAATACATTTCTTTGACTCCACGTGTACGTTATACGTTAACAATAATTGCAGTATTATTACACGAAGAAAGCATGCACATGAAATAGGTTTAATCAGGATAATATTTACACACGTAAAATAAGATTAAACATAGAACAAAACAAAACGTCACAAGAATAGAAAAAAAAACTGTGAGAGGAATCACTATTATTATTATTATTATTAAGTGGGAAAAATGGATGGGGATATATTAAAAAAAATCAAGCATCGTAGAGTCAATGACTGCGGGTCCCTGGGCGTTATATACGTCACGGGGAAATGGTAAAAGCTGTGAAAAAAAATTAACAACGTAGCGCCGTGTACAAACAAGCGAGGGGTAGTACTTTTGAAGGGAATCAAGCTGAACTGGTTAACGTGCTGTAAAATATTTTATGTACTTATATATATATGTATATTTAATGATAAAATGCCGACACGCTTGTGACTTGTTACAATAGCAAGAATAAAAAAAGCTTTTCAACAATTCATAATATATTTGATTCGTAAGCTTTCAGAGCATTAATTGATTATTTAGCGATTGGAAAAAATTACACTGGAAAAATATCATTTTCCTTAATCACATCTATCAAAAATTTTACGCCATATAAATATAGCGTCATTCATTTTTTTTGACTCGATCACAAACAATTTTTTTCTATATCCTTAGCATTGCGTTCCTCTTATAATTCAAATTGAAAATTTTCAAAACGTTAACGAACGTTTCCAACTGACCCCCGGTACTCACGACAGACTACTTAAGACTCAAAAATAGAAAAGAATATGCGGCCGTACGAGAAAGTATGTATAAGCCATAAGCCGGTGTGGGGGCTACTGAATCATATTGCATAGAAATCACAAACGTGCGTACATGTATGTAGTGTACGTGGGGGGCGTCGGGGGTGCGCGTGAGCGAGTAGGGGGTGTGGGGTGGAATATTTACGTGTTGGGGGGCCGCTCGGGCGACAGCTGGCGGTAGCGGCCCACGCGCTCGCAGCCCGGCCCTGTCAATGTTCACTTCAGTTCACCTTACCCGTACACTGGCACGAATTCAATTACTTATCTTGGCTCTTATACTACTCGTGATTCAACATAATATCGTTAAAGTATCCCAAGAAACAACTACTGAAGCCGTGTCAAGTCCAGCTGACACAGTACAACACAAATGCATTATGTATCCGTGGCTCCGCTCCGCGCTCGGCACTCCCCTCTCTGCAGGGAGTGATCAGTGCCCAACGGTGGGATGTTAATGAATTGCAGCCATTATACAATGCGTATAACGTTATGTATAAAAACACTTCCAACGTCCACAGTATTATGTGTAATATATTATGTATATTATAAATATATGTGTAGTTATGAATTGACTGGCTGACTGACTGCCAGGCAGAGTGAAAAATGTACATCAAATGGAATTAATATCTTATCGAACGAGTCACAGCTGGGATGTTCTGTTGCTATATAAGAGTCTAGAAAGTTCTAAACAGCTTGTAATATAGATATGTATCAGTTAACTGTAACAACAAATTTTCAAATAATAGTATGTGTTAGAGTCGAATAAATAAAAATCTATAGTAAAAAATTAAATCTTTTTTGATTCATAAAATAATGAGTTTATGAACAAATATA